>JAWNMW010000506.1:0-210793 GCA_035043565.1 Drosophila robusta | reverse complement strand
AGAGTATGAAGAAGTAATTTTTCCTGACCACCAAAAGCTGATTGCGGAATACAGAGAATATTTCGTCAAATACGAGAAATGTAAAATAACAACATCGCAATACGGAGAACATTTGAAGATATGCCCCTGCTCATCAAGCGAGACAACAACCGGTTGTGACACCTGCGCCTGCCACTTTTATATTAAACGCAAAGAAAAACTAAAACGTCTTATATCACAGTACACTAAATTAACAAATAGAATGATAAATAAAACTATTTAATCCTAAGCTAGAAAATTCAAACATATTGTAAACACAAAGAAAACACGAAATAAATTGACAAAAAAGAAAACTTGTAAATGAAAAACATGTTGACTCTATTATTACATTGAGTTGTGAAATACAATCATAGGCTCAAAAAGGTTTGGAACGGCAAAGGGCAAAGGGCACGATCCGGTGCATCTGCAATACAGAGCGTCTACTATGCACGCTCAAAGTCCTAAAACAATCAAAACAATGTAACGAAGAAAGGAGACACCCTAGAAATCACTGAGCCTGTTATTAAAAATTGACACGTAAACCAGAAGTCATAAAACTAGAATAATTATGAGAAAACAAATCCAGAAGCCCATCCATACATTACCTGCATACATGATTACTCCTTGAGCCTTGCCATACACACAGCCACCCTTGTCAGTAGGTGTCTGTAGGCGTGAAATTTACGATCGAACATTTGTACATCGCCCTTGGGTTCACACACCATATAGAAAAATGGGCTGTTAACAGTCTTCAGAAAAGGGAGAGTAAATTAAATATTTATTTTTCTGTGCACGCGCCTGATCGGAGCCTTACCCCACACCCGAAAAGAAGCCGAACAAGCCGATGCGTGCACTTGCGTGCACTTGTGTGCACTTGTTCTCATAAGCCCAAATGAGGCAATAAAATTAAACGGCCACTTTCCTCAACTCCCCCTCCACCAAAGGTCACATAGGCCCATAAAACGATTGGTCCCCCACCCCCTCTCCATCAAAAAGGGACACTTGCGCCCACAAAACGATCGGTTCCCTCACCCCCACCCCGCAAAGGGGTAACGTAGCGCCATTAAATGATCGCTCCCCCCACTTCCACCACAAAAAGGGTCAGGGGACCTACATATTAATTAGGGTCACGTACCTGGGGACCTAAATAAAATATATTGTGCGAGTGCTTATGTTTGTGTGTGTGTGTGTGTGTGTGTGTGTGTGTGTGTGTGTGTGTGTGTGTGTGTGTGTGTGTGTGTGTGTGTGTGTGTGTGTGTGTGTGTGTGTGTGTGTGTGTGTGTGATACACAAGTACACAATATGTATGAATATTTCAGTGGCGTAGGCAGGATTTTTCTTGGGGAAGGGGTTCCAAATGAATATTATTTTTTATAAAGGCAGGGGGTCTTTTTAAATCACACCCCAATCTAAATATATAGCTGGGAGTTTGTAAAAAATATTTTTAAGCCCCTTCCCCCATGAAAAATCCTTCCTACGCCACTGAAATATTTTAATTATGCACTGCATTGACTTTGGCTGATGAAAAATGTTTTTTTCCTAGTTTTCTTGCGCCGACCGCGACCTATCCCAATGTTTTTAAAATGTGTTGCAGAGATTGGGTTGTAGAAATTTAATAGCTTTAAGGCAGACGATTGAAATAAATTATTATTTTTTATGATATGTTAATACACATATATATACATCAATTAATTACTCCACAATTAAAATAACATAGCACATAAAGTGACGTTTTAATGAATAAAATAATAATTGATGCCCATACATAGATATATAAAAAAAATATTGAATATTTAAATCCTTTTTATTATTAATATTCAATGTGAAGTTGTTTTACATTTCAAATTTTTATTGTTGCCCACGCAACTCTATGAGACAAACCAGGCTGTCCAAGAAAACGTAAAAATTCGTTTTTGGGCAGCCAAAGCCAATGCAACGCCTAATTACACATACATGCTTAAGTTGAAAACATAAATGGACTCATGGCAATCGACAAGCCGAACTGAGAGCGCATTATATTTTTAGAATTTTACGCTCTTTAATTTGTGAGAGCGCAAGGGCAACGATTTCGTTTTTGTTCTCATTTTTGTGAAAATCAAGCTGCCTTATAACATATTTTTATTCAGCCTTACGCATCTTAGTGTTTATACTATAATGGCAACAGGAAACATACAAAAATGCATCAAAATATTAAACAGCTTCGGTTGTATGAAGGGCACAGCCATTAGCAATTCATTCAACGAACATCTAGTTATGGTAACAGCTGAACATATGAACTGAAAATGACATCAACGTTATTGGCGTCATTTACCCGTTCAAGCAGTATTCTACCAAGCGTGTACGGAAACATTTGAGGAGAGCTTCTAGTCATTATCTTGGAGTTAGAGCAATTTATCTTTACACCAGGACTTAAAATTGTCAAGATTGGACGCAATAAGGATGTTCCCTGGGGTCGTGCTTATAAAATATTGAGAGGTAAAAGTATGTAGCTTCCGTGTCCGTAACACCCAGTTAACAGATTGGAAGGATTGTATGAATGTGTTGTTAAATGAATTCACTCCCACGGCGGATCCTCAGGACTCACCACCTAGTGTGGTCGGGAATGTTGATCGTTGATGAATGTTGATGGGTGATTGTGCTCTTGCTGTCGCCTAATGGAATGAGGAGCAATCCTCGATCCTTTCAGGGCATCAGTCACCTTCATGGAAAAGTTCTGGAGAGGGTCATGGTGGAAGGGATTCAGGAGAGAGTGATTGGCCAAATGTCTGAACGGCAATTTGGTTTTATGCGTTAACTCAGTGGAGACTAGTAGCGCTCAACTTTTGTTTTAGGAATTTTTGTTGATTTTAAAGGTGTGTTCGACTACCTGAATAGGGCCAGTGTGTTAGGCAGATTGAATGAATTTGTATGTCGGGAATCAGCGCTGTGGAAGAGTTATTTCTCTGGAAGGCTATAGTGTGCTATAGGGCGGCATGAATGTGTAAGTGTAGATGTTGTTCGTGACGGTCCGCAAGGTTCCATTTATGGCCCATTCATATAGAACCTCATGTTGGATTCCGTGCTGTGGCATCTCAAGCAGGTGTGCAAGTGCTCTGCGTATGCGTGCTCATCTTGATTGAGGGCTATTCGCGTTCTGAAGTAGAGATGAGTGCGGAGGCGTACTTGCGCACTGTGCATGAGTGGGGCGAGAGTTTTGGGGTGCGCGTGGTAATAACCAAGACGCTGTCAATAACTCAAGAGCCGACTGCTAAGTGTGGTTTGACAAGTGCGTCGAATTTGGAGAAGTGACTGGGGCCTCAGCAGACGAACTGACGGACCATATAGATGGCTTTTGTTGCTTGTGCAGCATTGGGATCGTCTGTGTTGTGTAAGGCAGTTATGGCTGTTTTTGGTAGAATGAAAATGCCGGCATGTCTGAGATGGATTCTACTAGGTTATTTGACTGTGCGCCTTCTCTACGGAGGCGATGCAGGTTCTATTGGGTGTAGCCCCTCTTGACTTGGACATCAGGCGTCGGGCATTGCTCTACAAAATAAGAAGGCGGCTTTCATTGCTTTAGAATGCATGGCTAGCTGATAGGGACGTGGAGAGTTTAGGGAGTTGCAAGAGTTGTTGAATGAGTGTGCTCGGTCTGACTGGTAAATCAGAATGGGTGAGAATAGGTAGGTCACTTACGGGTTTTTTCAAGATGTAACGTTTGTTGGGGATCGACCAGATATTGGTAGTCCTGACTGGGAACGGTTTTTTCAACGCTTTCTTGTATTCGAGGTGCCTGTTTGCCAGTTCGCAATGCCCCTATGGTTTCATATTAGAAACATGGGAACATGTTCTTTGTGAGTGTCGGCTGTATACAGATGTGAGTGCCATGAGTCTAATGTGGGTAAGATCGGGGCGATTGTTGTGAGGGGGTAAGATTGTGAGGGTGTAAATTGTGAATGAACTAGGTGGTCTGTGTTGTCTGGGGTTTCCAGTCCCCATTTACAAGGAACTATACTGAAAGTATTCTTTTTTGGAGGGAATTAAAGAAACGGTCTCGGCTTTCTACTCTCTGCACAAAGTTCTTTGGGACTTGTTGGGGACATTTGCTGGGCGCCTAGCGGTTCCATCTTTGAGCAACTAGCAATGCTGTCGTTAGTGGAAGAGGAAGGACTATGCGTCGGTCATCACAGTGAGCAAACTGTGTCAATGAACATGGCGTATACTGTCCCAGTTTTGGATTGTTTTTTACTTGAATGAACATTCTATTCTATGCAGCAATGCTCAAATTTTCTGGGGCACTATCCCCACTAGTAAAAACTGGAAGTATCATGCGTGGTACGCGACCTGATCAAAGGATTCTATTCTGGTACCATGGGCAATCAGGAGTCTGTGGAACTTGTTCCGTCCTGGATTTTAATTGCGGCACTTCGGAGAGCTTCCCGGTAGATGTGGTTTAACACCCAAATGCTGGTAGAGCTTCGACGTGGTATTGCGTTATACAACCGGCTGCCGAAACCCATAGATCGGAAGAGGTTTAGGTAGGCTTCCCTCCATACCAAGGTGGAAGTCACAATCAAACAGTAGTGGCTTCGAATTCGTATCTGCGAAATTGATTTTCCAATGAGGCTTAAATTATCAGATTAACCCATCGTGACAGGGCCTTACGTAAAACCACTTGACTTAAATGTCCGTCCGTTCGTCTGTACGCGGCGATCTCGGAAACTTTAGAACCTAGAGACTTCATCTTTTCGAATATAGGCTCGTCCATGGCACGCGCAGATCAAGTTTTCGCAAAGTCGATAGGAATCAACAACAACCTCCAATTTGTATACCTTGAATAAAAGCGGGTTAGCTTTGTGAGCTCCAAACGAAAGTTCTATATTTTGGCTTCTGCAGCAACGTTTGCCAGCGGTCTGTTTGAAAACTTTTGTAATATATAATACTTATTTCATCTGTACTATGAATAATAAGCTTTATTCATATCACTTACTATCATTACTGAAAGTTCACTACTTTGCGACGTTAACACAATCAAACCAGTGTCTTCACCTGGTTCTGATATTTTTCCTGCCTATATGTTTAGGTACTATGCAAAAAAACTTTGTGAGCTATTTTAAAACTTATTAAGTTGTCTGTTGACACCGTTTTCTTTCCCTGCTATGTGGAAGAAATCGTTCATCATTTCTTTCTATAAAAAATGCGCAAAGACAGCTCGGTCGGGCCCCACTATGGAAACTAAATCTATGTGCACACCACAGCATGTGTCTCTAGTGCTTGAGCTACTAATATCCATAATATTCTTAATCAGCGTAGTCAAAATTTAATTTGATGTTTTTGTACTCGTTCACGAAGTGCAAAGAGTATATTGGGCTTGTGCATTGTCCGCCTTGCTGACCGTCTGCCAGTCCATGTAAATGAATTGAAGATAAAGACTTAAAATTTGTGTATACCTGCCTCAGATGAAGTGTTAAGATTTTTTGGCTACGCCCACTGGGGGCGTGGCAATTTAACAAAATTCGTTTATCTCCCTCAGTCTTAGAGCTGGATGTATTCAATTATTTCAAACAATTTACTGATGACCTTCGCTATAGATCGAACATTTGTTGGTTACGCCCACTGGGTACGTGCCAAATCGATAAAATCTATATATCTTGGGAGCGGGTTAACTGCGAAAACCAATATCTCAAACAATTTTAGAGTTAGATTCACCAAATTTGGCAAACAGTGTGCGCGTAACCTTCTATAAAGATCGAACCGACTTCTAAGTATGATCTTTATGGGATTTTCAGGTAGTACTTATATTGATTTTTTTTCCGAAAATCCGAAATTTTTAAAATTTAGGGTAAAAAGGGTATAATGGTTTTCTGCAAATGTATGGTAAAGGCAGAAGGAGGCATCTCCGACCCCATAAAGTATATATATGCTTGGTCAGCTTCAATAGCCGAGTCGATATTGCCATGTCTGTCTGTCTGTCCATCCATCTGTATGAATGCGTCGATTTCGGAGAGTACAAAAGCTATAAAGTTGAACTTGGACTTTTTATACTCGTTTAGGAAGTGAAAAGAGTATATTGATTTTTTGCAATGTCCGTCATGCTATCCGTCCGTCTGTCCAGTTGAATGCATCTTTTTCGGCACATTAAAGATAGAGACAACAAAAATGAAATTTTGGATATATACTTGAAGTTATCTGCTTTAGGCAAAGTGTTAAAATGTTTGTGCCACGCCCACGGGGAGGCTGGCAAATGGATAAAATGTCGATACACCTCAAATTGCAAAACAATAAAAGGTGAATATTTCCCACAATATTAAAGTTAATGTCACCAAATTTGGTATGTAGTTTTCTGGTGACATTTCTCAAAAATTGCGACCTTGATATCCCAGCCCCGCCCACTAAAACGCGCCTCCGTGTTAAAAAAATGAGAAATGGGTATATCTCCCACAGTTTTTGGGCTAAAGGCTCCATACTTGGAATATATAATACTAGAAAGCTCCCCAAACATACCAGCCACGCCACCATTGCCAGTGACCTCCCCAAAAGATTGCGACCTTGATATCCAGGTCACGCCCACCACAACGCCCTCTAGGCTTTCCGCTCCCACGAATCGCTATACCTCCCACAGATTTGGAGTTAGAGAAACCAAATTTTTAAGGTAGATGGCTGGTCCCTTTAAAGATCCATAAAAAATTTCTAGGCCACATCCACTCCCGCTCTCGCAAAGTGGTAAAACCTATACCTCCCTCACTTTCGAGTTAGAGTAACCAAATTTAAAAGGTAGATAGCTGGTCACGCTTCAAATTATCGATTACTCTTTTCGTTTTTATCGATATTCATCGGTGTTGTGGCTAGAGCAACCTAATAGTTTAGCATATTCTTGTGAAGCATACGCACGCTATGATTATTACAGATTTTGGATACCTCCGAATTTGGATTTTGGATACCTCCAAATAAAAAAAGTGCAATGCAAAAATGGCTTCAAGTTTCAATACTCTTGTGACGTTCTGAAAGCTATTCACGAATTTAGATTCCATAGTGGATGCCAAATGCGCTTGGTACTACTGCTTAAAGTGCACAGCATGTGGCGTAGGTTTGTGTGTGTGTATTTATGATTTTGTGTATATATGACTGAAAGTGGGTTGAAATATATGTAGAGATAGGATTAAGGGCATCTTCTAGTCGGGCGCTCCCGTATAGAGCCCCTCACTTGCTTCTTTTTGTATTTAGATCTCGTATAGTTGAGACACCATTATAACGATATAAACAAAAGCGTCGTGAAATTTTTTTCTTAATTTCAGATTGGTCCCAAGAAGCTGTTTCAAAATCAGAAATCTTGCGCTTAATTTATCAAGGCCGCTTTCTTCATTGCAATGTAACTTTGGGCGCATTGGGACTTCCATTAGGCAGAACGACTGTTATGCATCTAGTGCCGCGTGATAATTTACCAGAGCCCAATTCGCAAGGTGAGAATCCCCATAGTTTCATGAACACACAATTAATAGCTTTTACTCACGAATTCGCCTACGGGACTCGCCATTCGCCCATAAGCTGCTTAAGCCTGAGACAATATCGAAAATATTTAGTTATGGCAACCACCGCTCTCGACTTGCGAAGAAATCTTTACATTTTGCAATTGCACAATTCCGTAATGGAAAACTATACAACATTTTTTTTCAACAAGAAAGAGGCTCTAGTCGCAGGCGCCCAACTAGGGGATGCCCTGAACCCTGCCTTTACATACATTTTAACCCCTTTGCATTCAAACATACATACACAAAATTACAAATACGCACACACACATGTAAACGCACGCCGCACGCTGTAAACAGCTATTGCACATGGCTTGAATTCAGAATTTACTCAATCGTAGTATACTATAATAATATCAATATATCTTAATATGAATTTAAAATACACTCAATCGTAGCAATTTTCTGTGCGGAGAATAATAATAATATTTTTAAAATGAGCAATAGGTGGCGCCTACATTCATGATACTAGTTCACGAAGTGACAAGAGTATATTGGTTTTGTGCAATGTCCGTCATGCTATCAGTCCGTCTGTCCGGATAAACGCAACTTTGTTCGGTGCTATTGAAGACAGAGACAAAATTTTAAATTTTGGAGATATATTTGTAGTTATCTGCTTCAAACAAAGTGTTAAGATTTTTGTGCAACGCCCTCTGGGAGGCTGCCAAATCAATAACATGTCGATACACCTCAAATCGCAAATCGATAGCCCACGCATCACGAAAACCCATATCTCCAACAGTTCAAGAGGTAGAGTCGCCAAATGTTAAAGGTAGATTATTGGTCATCCCCTTTAAACAAGGGTACAAAATCCGCCCGCTCAAAGTGCGAAAGCCTATATCTCTCACACTTTTAGAGCTAATTTTAAAGGTAGATGGGTGCTCACCCCTTTAAAGATCCGCCAAATACTTTTCCGACTACGCCCACTCCTGCCCCCGCAAATAGCGTAAGGGTATATCTCCCACAATTTTGGAGCTACAGTCTCCACATGTTAAAGTTCGCTGGACACCCCCTTTAAAGATCGATAAGGAAATTTCCCGGAGACGCCCACACCCACACCCGCAAAACGCGAAAACCTATATCTCCCACAATTTTAAAGCTAGAGTCACCAAGTTTGGTAGACAATGACCTCTTAAGATCGAACCAAATATGTTGGCCACACCTACCCCCGACCGAAATATAAAAATTCTATATTTTTCCAAAATAACAATACTAACGTTTGTGTACTGTGATCGAGTGTTAAGCAGTCCGTTACGTCCGACTGCAACGTTCTTACTTGTTTTATATATTAATTTGTGTTGTGGAATTTAAAACGGATTAATACGTGGCACTGATTTATTTATCGGACGTAGATGTACTAAGTCCTCTAATGTGGAGCCAGGCAAAATGCCACCCACCTCCCGCACAACCGAATGGCATAGTTAGTATGACACATGTAAAGGGAAAGCGGTAAAAAATTCCTCGTATTTCTGATTGGAACCGCAAGACTAATTTGGCTGATTAAATCGGTAGAATCAATTCCGCCATTGACTAGTTTGTGTAAAAAGATTACGCCAAGCATGGTTCTACAGTTAGAAAGATAGGGAAGACTTATTAGTAATAGTCTACTGCGGTAAGAAGGCATGCGAGAATTAAGATTCCAGTAAAGACACCGGAGGGCAAAAAGGAGTAATTGTTTTTGTACAGTTTGAATTCTATCCTGATGAACCTTGAATTGGGGATACCATATTCAAGAATTGGACGATCAAATGAAGTATATACAGGTGTAGTAACGTAGGGATCAACAATTTCTTTTGACCAGCGCTTTATGAATACCAGGATTGTAAAAGCTCGATTAGCAGCAGTAGAAATATGCTTGTTAAGCTTAAGCTTGGAATATAGAAGGACACCCAAATCATTAACCGACTCAACACACACAAGTGGTTTACCATTAAGAAAATAATTATTCAAAAGGGAAATCGTCTATGTATAGACTCAAATTCACACTTACCGTAATTAAGATTTAATTAAAATTACTTGACACTAGGTTTGAAAACTATCAAGATCGGATTGCCACCTTTGGCCAGATATGAAAATAGTAGACGACAGGCAAAGTTTTACGTCATCGGCATACGTCAGCACCCGAGAGTGATTCATCTGAAAAGGAAGATCATTTATGAACAACGTGAATAACAACGGACCAAGGTGACTTCCTTGCGGTACTCCGGAAGTAACTTGAACAGGCTTTAAAACAGAACCTTTAAAGTATACTTTTGGAGTTCAAAAAGGTAAATAGTTATGTAAATAGTGGATATCCAAAGAATTAAGTTATTTGGAAATCCCAGATGATGAAGCTTATGTAGTAAAAGCGAATGATTAACAGAGTCAAACGCCTTACTAAAAGAAGTTTAAATAACATCTATTTGCATATTTTTTTAGAGTTCTTTAATAACAAAAGACGTGAATTTCAATAAGTTACTGGTAGTATATCTATATTTCATAAACATGTGCTGGCAGGGTGAAATTATAGCTCTTCAAAGATGTGGTAGTTAAAAAGTTATCAACTTTTCAAAAATCTTAGGAATAGCAGACAGCTTAGAAATACTTCTGTAGCTCTAAACGTTAGATTTGTTTCCTTTTTTAAAGAGAGGAATAATAAATGATGCTTTCCAAATGGCAGGAAAGAAAACTAAGCTCCACGGACAATTTAAAAAGTTTATATAAAGGCTTTAAGACACCTTCAGCACAGTACCCAAGCACTCAGCCTGGTACTCCATCAGGTCCCAGTGAAAATACGGGCTTGATGACCCTTAGATCACTAAGTAGTGAACTTTCTGTGATCAGAGGCCCAAAAATGCAATTATAAACATTTATAGCAAATGAGATAAATAAATCTGAGAACTACAGGTTCTTTGATCGGCAGTAGGCTGATATGAGTCAGCAGTCGTTTTTTCAAAAAAACACAGTATATGGTAGTAGTTGACTTGTCAGACGTTTTCACTCTCGACTTTGAAAACATTCTAATAAGTTTTTCTATCAAAATGACTTTTCAAATCTTACAATTAATCTAAGTTAACTATTCAGTCTCTAAAATCAGCCTAAAACGATCTAAAACTTGTAGTGAACAACGAAAACAAGTAAGGCGCTCTAGTCGGGAACGAAACACACACACACACACACACACACACACACACACACACACACACACACACACACACACAGCAGCAGAATGCTAAGGTCACCAGCTGACCGGCAAGACCGGAACCGCCCCAGGATGTGCAGGGTAGCATGACATTGTATAACATTGGATGCCAAATTTCGCACCTTGTGGAGATGCCAGAAGGAGATGCCAACAGTCTATGCGCGATGGAATTAAGAGCATTAGAGCTCTATACGATCTGGTGGCCATCCAGTTGCACGACGAAGGAGCGAAGGCGGTGATGAATCCTCGCAGACCTCACTGCTGTTCCGAGCAGTGGTGGAGGGACCCGAACTGCTCGCACCAATCGATACAAAAAACCCGAAGACGACCCTTCCGGCTGTGAGTGTGAACTGGCGCGCCGATCACAGCGGTCACTGAACAGTGAAAAAGCCACTTCAAAGAAGGCTCAGCAAAAAACGAAAAGAGTGCTCACGGAGCAGACGCGGCCCGATGCCATAGTCATCACGGCAAAAAGCGAAGCAAGCTTCTCCGAGTACTTCGGAAAGTTAAGCGTGACGAGAAGATGAACGGGCTCGGGGAGGCCCTGGCTAAAATTAGGAGAGCCCAGAAAGGAGACCTCCTAGTGCAGCTGAACAAATCTGGCGAAGAAACCGCTGCAAGGCCTTGTTGGCGAATCCAAGCGGAGATACGCACACTTACCCGTCGGGTCACGGTAGAGTGTAAGGACTTGGAAGAGATCACGAGGAGGGTAGATGTCTGCGAAGTACTTCAGTGCCAGTTTCAGCTAACTGAGGTTGTACCGGAGGACATCAACCTGCGGAAAGCCTATGGACAGACAAAAACTGCAACCATTAGGCTACTTTCAAATGGATTACTGAAGGTAGATTGGGTCAGGTGCCGACTACGGGAGAGGGTTATCGTCACCAAATGTTCAAATGTCTTGAATTTGGCCATATGGCATCGCAGTGCAGGAGTGAGATCGACAGGCCTAAGCTGTGTCGGAGATATGATCAGGAGAACCTAGATAAAGGCTGCAACCAGAAGCCGCAATGTATGTTCTGCAACACGTTGCCGGCAGTGGCAGGTGCCCACTTCAGGACCGCAGTCGCCAAACGACCAACATGAAGTGCACACAGTATCTAAGAGAATTTTAATCACTCACTAGCAGCACAGTCGTTCCTGAGGCAGGCCGAGAGAGAAAGAGAGAGGAGGACGGTCGTCATCCTTACATGCGAGTCCCTCAAGCCGATTCCAGGAAGCTGAATGGCTAGTTGCTGTAATAAGGCAACCATTTGGGCTTTAGAAAGTCTTCCACAGGATGTAAACGTGTTTTATGAAGGGTTCCTCCGAGCGAAGTTCAGGGGTGTCACCTTCTACAGCTGCTACGCTCCACCGAGCTGGGAACTAGAACGTTGCCAAAGGGTGCTCGTCTACGTAAGGGAGCAGTCGCTAGGCAGAGCAACACTGGTGATAGCGGACGATTGCAATGCCTGAGCCGTAGAATGGGGCAGCAAAGAGACAATCGCCAGAGAAACCTGTTTGTTGGAACAGCTCTCATCGATGGCGTCAGGCTTTCACATGACGGAAAGAAGCTTACGGAATGCAAGACTGGAGAGGATCTTTTATCAACCTTACTTACATGAACTGCTCACTATGTGTGAGATCTGCATGAAAAGTGAGCGATGAGTTCTCCTTCAGCAACCACTAGGCGATTCACTTCAACATCGATGGAGCAAAGCGCAAGCAACAGCGAGCCAAGACACATGAGCCCCAAATGGACGAACAGCCAGTTCAACGAAGAAGCCTTTTCGGACTTCCTGCATCATGCCAAGTGGAACACAACGGAAAAATACGTCGAAAACATGACACAAGAGCTATCACAGACCTTTATTGATGCGTGCGACGCATCTATGCCCAGAAGGATACTGGGGAACGGCCTACATGGTTATTACCTAGAAGTTAACGTACCAAGAAACGCTGTCAGTAACATGACCCACTCTGGTCTGCAAGATTGTTGAAGCGCTGTTTCCCCAGCATACTCGAAGAGAAGAAGGCTCTTTTAGAATCTCCGTATGGATTCCGCAGGGCCCGATTTACGGTGGACGCCATTCAGGTCGATATTGCATCCAAGGCAATCGAGGGCAAACGATTGAGATGATGCACTAAGGAGTACTGTGCGGTTATAACTCTGGACATCCGCAATGTATTCAATTCGGCAAACTGGACGCGCATCCGGGGAGCTCATTTTCAAATAGAAATTCCAACCTACCTGATGCGTATAATATCTAGCTAACTGTCGGCTAGTGTAGTGGAGTACGAGACGGACGAGGAACCAAAGAGGTACACGGTATCCGCTGGAGTACCACAGGGAACGGCCTAAAGACCACTTCTGTGGAACATTATATTCAATGCTGTTTTCAGAACGCACCTACCAAATGGATGCAACTTAATAGGTTTTGCAGATGGCTTGGCACTTGTAGTAGTGGCAAAAGAAGTCAGGGAAATAGAGGCAGCCGCAAACACCACAAGAACAACCATCGCACGGAGGATGGAGAATGCTGGCCTGGACTTGATTAGGCACAAACACAGGCTTATCATGGGTAGGAAAAAGATGGAGTTAATAAGCTTGCAGGTGAGCACAGAAGAAATCAAGTCGAAGCAGTCTATAATATACCTTCAAGTCATGATAGACAAAAGGCTGAGGGTTCACGCTCCCACGTGAACAACGTTAGTAAAAAGGCGTCCGGGATGCAGACTTAGCGCACTGCGAGTCATATCGATATTCAACAATGCATCCGACGAAGCAGCAATCGTTTTGGCAGGAATGGTCGCAGTATATATACTGGCAATGGAGATGGACGCGATATACGCAGCTCGCGGCTTGACGAGTAACACGAGTAACGCGGGTATCGGAAGTTCCTACACAAGCTCAGGTACAAAGATAGCCCAAAATCAAAGGAAGACCTGGAGCGATGAGTTCTCCTTCAGCAACCACCAGGCGATTCACTTCAACATCGGTGGAGCAAAGCGCATGCAACATTGAGCCAAGGCACATGAGCCCCAAATGGACGGACAGCCAATTCAATGAAGAAACCTTTTCGGACTTCCTGCATCATGCCAAGTGGAACACAACGGAAAAATCCTTCGAACACATGACACAAGAGCTATCACAGACCTTTATTGATGCGTGCGACGCATCTATGACCAGAAGGATACCCGGAGCATGAGCTGTACCACTACACGAGATACAGCGATAGGACTGATTCTTTTCCCCCACCGGAGAAGCTTGTAATGTACATGTTTGAGGCAGGCGATAACTCAAGAAAAGCCAGCCAGCTCATCATAAGCACATTGAGCAATCTGAGAAGATGCGAAGGAGAGCGTCGGAGAATAGGGGGTTCCCAAAACAGGTGGCCCCTCCCCACGAAGTATTACTTGACGATGACCCTTCGGGAAATGCGGTGTGTGGTGGCGGGGGTTTGTTTAGTACGTATGCGTTTTTCTCAGGCGCTGCGCTTGCCCCCACTATGGTAACTAAATTCGTGAATAACTTAGCTTAAAGAGTATGAAATTTTGAGTACGTAATAAGATACACTATATAGAAACTAAAGCGCAAGTCTATAGTATTTAAATTGCGTTTTTATACTCGTTCACGACGTGACTATAGTATATTGGTTTTGTGCAATGTCCATCATGCTGCCCGTCCGTCTGTCCAGATGAACGCAACTTTTTCGGCGCTATTGAAGATAGAGACTTGAAATTTTGGTTATATACTTGTAGTTACCCGATTTAGGCTGGCAAATCAATAATATGTCGATACACCTCTGTTGCGCTACTGAGCTTCTTCAATAGCTTTAGAATGTCAAATGTATAACACAATTATTAATTTCTGTGCAATAAATTTAATATAATTTTAATTAATGTTTTAAGTTTACAATTGCTGGAGCTTATGATTTAGGCAAGCGAACCGAATTAGTACGTGCCAACTTAATACGACGAAATCTTATATTGAGCGAAATGCAGGTGGCCAGTAGGTAACAAATGCACGAAATGAACGAATCGAACTGACTAGCTCACTGCGCAGCAGCGGTCACGAAACCAAGACCGAATGTCAAGGCAAAAGGTTAAGGTCAAATCGATAAAAGGTGAATATTTCCCACAATATTAAAGTTAGAGTCAAATTTGGTATGTAGATTGCTGGTGGCTGCCCCAAAAATTTGTACCTTGATGTCCGGACTACGCCCACCATATTGCCCCACAGCGCCCCACATTAAAAGATCGGAAATGGCTATGTTTGCCGCAGATTTTGAGGTAGAGATTCTATATTTTCTTTTTATGATCTTAGCTCATGAAAAATGCGTAAAAAGGGTATTATAGTTTTGTGCGAATGTATTTAACAGACAGAAGAAAGAATCTCAAACCACATCAAGTACACATATTCTTGATCAGGACGACAAGCTGAGTCGATTTAGCCCTGTCTGTCTGGACGTCAGTATGAACAAAGCGATCTCGAAAACAACAAAAGCTAGAGACTTAAACTAAACGACTATAGATTCTGTAATATAAAATTTTTTCATTATGTTGCACCTTTTCATTAATATCAATAAAAATCGATTTTAAGACTTGGTGTTTTATTAATTTTCTTATCATATCTTGTAGACTATAAGAGGTAGAGCCACAGAATTTGGTCCCATGTGTTATCGTAAAGCATACGCAAGTTAAGAATATATCGGAACTGGGAGACCTCCCCCCGCTGGCACCATATATAAAGAAAAAAAAACGCAATTCAAATTCTGCAGTTGCGATTTGTCTTTTGGTTTGTACATAGATTACATAGATCTTATTACGTTCTAATTTTTTCATTAAGATCATGCTCTTAGTTTAGACGTTATTCCTGTGATTTTATGTATGTGTGTATGACTGCAAGGGGGTTGAAGTGTATGTAATGACAGCCTAGCCGAACGCTCAGGACTAGAAACCCATACTTGTTCCTTTTTGTTTTGTGCTTTAAACACCTCGAGGGTGTTTTTTGGTTGGTCACAATGGATTATTGTATCGACCAGATACACAAGTGTACGAGGGCCTGCTTGCGGCGAAGCCCAAGATGACCAAAAGTTTAAATAGACAACCAGCCTGTCCCGAATTTAAAATTTGGGTTAATATTAGCCAATTGTGTTTAGTCACGATATAAATGAAAGTGAATATATGAAAAAATAAAAAAATTTAAGAAATCGAAATCAGCCAAGTTAATAAATTTTGTAAATTCTCTGAGGAACAATGGTTCTTTAGAGGATAATATATCCATAATATTATTAAACCTCTTAATTTTTTTATTTTAAAACAAAATTTAGTACAGAAGAAGCCCTCAGTGAAATTAAGATAATTTTATAATATAATAATATGATGAGCGCAAAAGACTATCTGCAACAAATATTCGTAGCCTGGATATCAAGTGGGCGTGGCCGGAGCTGTCAATTTTGAAGAAGTTTTTGAAGTTCACCAGCAATCTTCATACTAAATTTGGTGATAGTAACTTTAATATTGCTGGAAATATTAACCTTTTATCGATTTGAAGTGTATCGACAGGTTATCGATTTGCTAGCCACCCAGTAGGCGTGTCACAAAATTCTTAACACTGTCTGAAATGGATAACTACAAGTATATATGCAAAATTTCAAGACTCTATCGTCAATAACGCAGTGAATGTAATCGCTAAAACCGAAACGTAAAGCTAAAAAAGACAATCTAACTAGAGCTAGATTGCTGGTATCCTCACCAAAAGATTGCGACCTTGATATCCCGGCCATGCCCACAAGAACGCCTCACAGCCACCCTGCCTTAAAAACCCTGAAATAACTATATCTCCCACAGTTTTTAAGCTTGAGTCACCAAATTTTAAAGGTAGATCCGTAGTAACCTCCTTTAAATAAGGATATAAAAACTGCCACGCCTAGTCTCGCCCCCAAAAATCTATATCTCCCACAATTTTGGAGCTAGTCACCAAATTTTCAATGTCACCGCCTTTAAAACTCGGTAAGAAAATTTCCCGGTCACACCCACTTCCGCTCCCGTCCTCCCACAATTTTAAATACAGACTCACCAAATTTGGCGGACAGTGTTTGGGTGACCTCCTCTTAAGACCGAGCCAAAAATGTTGGACACGTCCACCCCCGCCCCAACGAAATATGAAAATTCTATATTTTTCCAAAATAATAATAATATCTTCCGTGTACTGTGAACGAGTATACGCAGTCGGTTACGTCCGACTGCAACATTCTTACTTGTTATAATATTTTTTTTTGGGTTATTTAATTTTTTTTATTCATAAACTTTGTCGAATTTTATTTAAATTAAAAGGCAAAACATTTTTGAAATTAACGGACTTGAATTAGCACGGACACAAACATCCTATTAAAATTTCATTACCTATGTTACGATCGTAATAATGCAACAGCGCAATTGTCATTTTGATAATAAAAGCGCCAACATAGTGTTCTACGTAGTTCTGACCACTGGATACCTTTTTACTTCAAGCAGCCGAAGAGTAAGGCTGTGTCTTAGCACTTCTCACAAAATATCACATGGCTCACTGAAAATACAAAAGCGACAACAATCTTCTGCTATCCGTATATTTCATATAGTGAAACTACATTAATACGTCTTTAAAAGTCATTCCTTTGGTTCCTCCATATTATTTCTACGTGAGTCCCTGAAAAAGAAAACAAATGTTATAAAACTTAGCAGCCAAAAATAAAAAAATTTCCTTTCCCTCGCTTAAAGCGCAGAAAAGTGTCTCCAAAATTAAAATGGAACGGTCAGCAGAGCTCATCAGTTTTAGTGCGAAGAGATTAAGCACAAGGTCTCAATTACGAGAAGCGCATGCGCACGTGCAGGCGGCGAGCAAGTCATAGCTCAGCAGCGCAGCTTATCCGCACCTCAGACAGCGCTAAAGAGCCTGCAGCCCAAAATTGTATCAAGTTCGAACAATATTAAATATTAAATATATATAATATTAAAAATTAAATAATAAAATATATAATACGAAATATAAAAGACTATACATTTACAGAAATCGTATATTACAATAATATACATAATATATGTACATGTGCACATATGTATATGTAATTTGAATAAACTAATGATTACTTGGTAGTTAGTCGGACTTTAATGATATACATATGGGCATTTCACAAAGGTCCACCATATTTCAAATATTATCTAAGAAACATATTCCAATTTTATTTATTTAATAAAGTACCACTTGAATTAATTAATTAATCATGATGAGCAAACCGAGCAAAGCAGCATAAATGCAGATTCTCGTTTTGATACCACTAGATAACAAAATAAAATTTTTGTTTTTCATTGTTTACCAAACCTATTTTTTCTGATACTTAAAACGAAAAACCACTTTTAAAATTTTTCTATGGTGAAACTTCTTTTTATGAGGTCCCATATTACACTAGGTAACAAAACCCAACTTTTTGCTTGCCATTTTTGCCAAACCTACTTTCTCTGATACATATGGAGCCCCATATGACGAAAAACCACTTCAAAAATTTTTCTATGGTGAGACTTTTTGAAATATATATATATATTTACCAATTAAGAAAAATATGATTTCTATTGTTTACTATTTTTTTATTTTAAAATTCGGGGAAAAGTGGGGAAAAAATTATGTTTCGTTCATCAACATTTACTTATATAGCGGCATTAATTAGGCGTACTTTAAGATAATAATCATTCAAATCAATCAAATCGATAGAGAGTCGGCGATATAACATTTTAAAGCTTAATACTTTTTGCCGATTTAAATGATTTATTAGCGAAATATTCTACAAAATTCTGACTTTAATATCTCATTAATGCCGCCCCGAATGAATTTGTTGGCTATTTGACTTTATAAGCACATATATATATATTAATGGATCATCATTTAAGAAATCATTCCTTAAATTAATGTAGAAACGAGCAATTTATATGATGTTCTACTCACAGAAGGATCAATTTTCGGTGCTAATGACCAAGGTAAGGCCCCAAATCTACAGATAAATAGTCATAAAACAGTCAGAAATTATATATATTAACAAATGTTTATAAATATCACGATTTACTATTTGATTCTTACAATCCCTGTTAACAGCGACGTAAATCATCTATGCAGCGCATAAATTTCTATTGTTGGTGACATCGTTCTCCAAGCTCAATTGGGCAGAAAGCTTTAACGTGTCGCTATTAATTGGGGTCAACTTTAAATTCCTTGTTGTTTGTTTGGTCCAAATTTTCTCAGGTAGAACTTCGGTTGAAAACGTGATCAGCCAACTTTCCCAGGTAATACTCACTATTTAGCGCTCAATAAATGTACTGGTGCACTAATATAGATAGTTTTCCGTTACATCAGATACCAGTAGTACTTAGGTAGGGGCTGATTCTCCGGTCACCGGCTGATACCAGTAGCTGGGAGACTATCGCTTGAATAAAGTTGACCATCTGCATTCTCGGCGAAAAAAAGAAAAACCACTGCCATCTGTTCGCGAACACCCTCAGTAACGCCAAACATTCCGCCGAGCCAAGTTTGCCCGCATGAATGTATGTGCACGGCCTGTTTGACTTATATGAGCGAATTAGAAAAACGCGACATAAAGCAGGTTTGCTGAAATAATAATATCTCAGCCATCTCTCCATTTGTTTTATTGATCAAGATCTTAAAAGTAGCCCAATCAATCAATCTATATAAATAAATGAATGGCGAACAAAACATATTTTTTTCGACTTTTCCCCGAATTTTAAAGTAAGAAAATAGTGAAAAATACCGCACAAAAATCAAAAATACATAGATGCAAAACCAATGATTTAAATTTAAAAGTGTGACTGATTAATAGATATATTTATTAGCTTTCAGTAATTGTTAAGCTTTTTAAAATCGGTAAGTAATGATCAATAATGCAAGCTCACCTCCGAAAAACACACTAAAACAAATAGCATATTTTGAAAATTTTTAAAAAAATCTCGCCATTGAAAAATTTTTAAAGTGGTTTTTCGTCATATGAGACTTTAGGTATATCAGAAAAAGTATGTTTGGCCAAAATGGCAATTTGGCTGTTTCTTAGTGGTTTTGGACGTAAATGTACTAACGAACAGTAAATTCAAGTGGCCGATACCAAGCACGGGCTTGTTAATGCGAGGACCCAAACAAAATGTATCATATATATTATAATATATCACAAAAAGTAGGTTTGGCAAACAACGCAATTTGGCTGTTACTCTTAAATATTTTCTTTAAGAGAGATAATAATGATACTAATTTCACAAAATCTCTCTTACAACAAAAATTAACTTCACAAGTGAGAGGGCTGTTCTCAGCAGCGCCCGATTAGGGAATACCCTGAGCTCTGTCTTTTCATACATTTCACTCTCCTTTTATTTATACATACTTACACAGAATTACACATACACACATCTGAACAGCTGCTGCGGTTGTCCCTTACTATGGAAACTAAATTCGTGAATAACTTCTAAGCTAAAAGCAAGATCTTTATGAAATTTTCTGGAATTAACAAGAGAAAATGTATGTAGCAGCCAAAGCAGAAGTCCGTAGTGTTTGAATTGGGTTTTTCCCATATTTTTGCATATATGGAGCGCATGGGGAGGCATCCAAAATATGAAACCCGAATATATTGAATCAGAGTTAGTGGCTCTAGCTCTTGTAGTTTCTAAGACAACCGGGTCAAAAAACAGATAACTATTGATGATAAGAAAACTATATGAGTTATCGATTACTTGAAATAAACTTGATCTGCGTATGGTGTACACAAACTTAAAAAGTCATACAGACGGATGGACAGACGGGAGACAGAAGGACATGGCTTGATCGACTCGGCTAGTGATGCTGTTCAAGAATATATATACTTTATGTGGTCGGAGATGCCTCCATCTGCCTCTTACATACATTTGCACAAAACCACTATATCCTGATTTACCCATTATTAATGGGCTCACTTTTTAGAACTACATATTTATTAACTACATATTAATCGCAACTCATAAATTTCATAACTTTTCTTGTGAATGACATATGAAAATAAACACAAGTTTCGTCGGAAAGTCGGAAGTAACCGACTGCGTATACTCGTTCACAGTACATAGAAGTTATTATTATTTTGGAAAAATATAGAATTTTTAAATTTCGTAGGGGCTGAGGTAGGCGTGTCCAACATTTTTCGGCTCGATCTTAAGAGGAGGTCACCCAAACACTGTCTGCCAAGTTTGGTGAATATAGCTTTAAGATTGTGGGAGATATAGTATTTCGCGGTTTGTGGGGGCGGAAGAGGGCGTGGGCGTGAAAATTTCTTTCCGAGCTTTAAAATGAGCGACCAGCCATCTACCTTTAAAATTTTGAGACTTGTGGGAGATACAGATTTTCGCGATTTGCGGGGGTGGGTGTGGGTAAGGGTGGGAAATATTTGTACCGTATTTCAAGCCCCACTAATCCACCTTTAAAATTTGATAACTCTAGCTCAAAACTGGGAGATATAGACGTTTCCGATTTTTTAAGGCGGGGTGGCTGGGTGGTTTGTTGTCTCTCGCTTTAAAATTGTGTGAATTATACACATGTTACCGTTTTGAGCTATCAAAAATATCGGTTTTAGTGATAACGGAGGCGGAAGGGGGCGTGGCCGGAAAATTTTTGCTGTGATGTTTCGGGGAACTTCCAGTACTCCAGTAATATATATTCCAAATATGGAGTCTCTACCTCAAAAGCTGTGGGAGATATAGCCAGTTCCGATTTTTTAAGGCGGGGGCGCTAGGGGGCGCTCTAGTTGGCGTGGCCGGAAATCAACTCACTATTTTTGGAGTAGGTCACCAGCAATCTATATACCAAATTTGGTGACTAACTATAATTTTGGGGGAAATATTCACCTTCTATCGATTTGAGATTTGAGGTGTATCAACATGTTATCGATTTGCCAGCCTCCCAGAGGGCGTTGCACAAAAATCTTAATACTTTGTCTGAAACTGTTAACTACAAGTATATATCCAATTTCAAGTCTGTATCTTAATAGCGCCGAAAATATTGCGTTCATCCGGACAGACGGACGGACAACATGACGGACATTGCACAAAACCAAAATACTAGTTTCACTTCGTGAGCGAGTATAAAAAAAAATCAAAGAAGATTTTTGAATCATACAAAATTTAAAATAAAGTAACCTTATCAATCACATTTCAAAACTAAGGGCATGCAAACATTTTGCAAGATTTCACTGACATTTGCTTTTGTAAAGATGCGCACGAAAACGACTTTCATTTGTTGTCCCGTGCGAATCGGGTTTCTTTTGCCTTCACTTTGGAACCCGGATTTTACGTCTGCAGTCAATTTGACCACTAAATATAGTGCTCCCAAACAGAAGTTAAGAAAATGTCTTTTACTTTGAAGTTTTTCACTTTAAAAGTTTAAGACGGTCCCGTTCGACACCGTGAAAATGCTCACATATACATACACATGTGTGTGTGTATGCGTATGAATATTTATTATACGGGATATAATTGAAAATAGGTAAGAAAGGGTAAAGTGGTTTTGTGGAAATGTATGTAACACGCAGAAGGTGGCATCTCTGACCCTATAAATTATATATATTTATGACCAGCATCACTAGACGAGTCGATTCAACCATCTCCGTCTGTCTGTCCGTCCGATAACTCATCTCGTTTTCTTATTATCGAAAATGGTCTGTTTTTTGACCCGGTATTTTGGGTATATCACAGAAATTGGAGATAGAGCTATCAAATTTGGCTTAATATAAAAAAGCATAAAAGCATACGCATATGAAGAATATTTCGAATTTTGGATACCTCCCCCAATCGCTTCATATATGAAAAAAAAACCCAATTCAAATACTACGGATTCAAATACCACGAATTTGCGCTATGGTTTGTACGTAGATTTCAATGGTCTTGTTAAGTTCTGAAAATTATGAACATATTCTTAGTTTAAAAGTTTTTCACGAATTTAGATTTTATAGGCAGATCTAGCGCAACTGCTGAGCAATATGCATAGCTTGCGGCATGCGTTTATATGTGTGTGTGGTTTTGTGCATTTATTTGCACAGATGCAAAAGGATTGAAATGTATGTAAAGACAGGCTTCAGGTCATAGAGTAATGAGAATAAAGAGCGGAATTCGTGATCACGAGCTTTACTTAAAATGGTTCAGGCTAGCCAGTCAGCTCGCAAACACAAAATTCAAACTCGACGCCCAATTGTCTATTCGCCCATCTACTGTGTTGTGCAAAGTCACGAACATACGTCTTCTTCTTCTTGGATTGGTTTCTACTTGTAGCAGGCAATTTTAATAATTTTTAATTTTCGAGCGACTCTTCCCTGAGTAGGGTATATCAATTTTTCTTAGTGGTATTAACACTGATCCTAAAACATCTAAATAAAATGTTAAATCAAAGTGAGGGAAAAATGTTTCTTCTTATTTGTTGAATTACAATTGGAACTACTTGTATAAACATTTTATTTAATAATTGCATAAATAAGGGTATTTATGCCTCGGCGAGCCAATATAATACACACATTGTCGTGCCAATGCATAAGTACATACAGCCCAATACGCAGCCCAATAACATGCATGAAAACCTGAAGGTTGCCACATCTTTTCAACACGCGACGTCATGCTAAAATTTCTGTGCATGCCGACATGACGTCACGTCAGGCAGGCAGAAGTTCTAGCTTCTGGCGCCGCGCCTGGCGTAAGTAACAACAACAGCACTGCGTCGAAGAATGAAGCCAGACAACGAAAAAGTTTCTGTCCCTTTTTTTTTCGTGAGCTGCTGCCTATGATCTGCATTCTTCTTTGCTTTGCGCCCCTCTCCTAAGCTTCAACAAATGCAGCCGCAATTGCTGTGATTGTTGTTACCCCGTTGCCTCCGAAATTGCCCACGAGCTTAACCCTTGGCATAAACTTGGCAGACGAGTAAAACAAAAGAGGACATATGCAAACTGTTGGTTTTCAAAATTTTGTTGTTGCATCCTATAGTAAATTTGCCTGTGTTTGAATTGCGTATGCAGACCAAGCCCAAGTACCCCAGTAAAATGGCTACATGTGCAAAAATTATTTTTGATATTTCTTAAAACGTAACAACTGCTTGTTTGTTTTGAATATGCAATTTGTATCTCTTATGGTTGTACTCACTACAAATCCACGTCTTCTTTGAATCTCATTTGTAGTACCGTTAGCGTAGAAGTAGTAGTAGTGTAGTACGCTCTACATAGAAAACTGATATATGTGCAATGTGCTTTATTAATTTTTTGAGAGTCGCAGTGCTAGCATCGGGTCCGTGAAAGTGACAAAAAAGTAAATAATACGTAAGCACTCATTGAAGGCAAAAAATCAACCGAAATACAACAAAATTTAATTTTTAGTTAAAAATGCCACGTGGTACTGAACGGTCTGAGGAAGAACAGGGAAGGATCAAGGGAATGAAAATAGCCGGCATGAAAACATGCTGAATCGCTTCATTACTTATTCGACATCGAAATACTATTTCGAAATTTTTAAAAGATACCGATGGTTACCGGATAAATCGTCGCCTCGGTCCAGTACCAACCATTAGCAACCGCTCAAAACGGCAGTTAGCAGGAAATGTGTGGGCCAAATTTTGCATGAAAATTTAAACCTCGCATACGGAAAAAAGTTGGCGAACCCCGCTTAACGAAACGTCACAAGAACGTGCGCATGGCATTTTATGAAAAGTACTTTCTGGGACGTCGAATTTGAAAATATGATTGAAAAATAATTCAATTTGGACGGTCCAGACGGTCATCACAAATATTGGATGGATCCGTGTAATCCACGGGCGACTTGTTACAATCGGAACCATGGCGGTGGATCGCTTATGATATAGGCCTTTTGCGCTAAGACAAGTCTCATATGCTTTATATCCGGCCGGATTAATGCTCAGGCATATATAGAATTGATTGATGGTGAACTCACTCCATTTGCAGAGCATTTCCGTGGTGACCAATGGACTTTTCAGCAAGATAATGCGCCGATTCATGTTGACCGGACAACATTACGCTATTTTGAGGCCCATAATATACCGCTAATGAAGTGGCCAGCAATGAGTCCGGACTTAAATCCAATTGAGGATCTATGGGGCATCCTTGCAGCAAAAGTTTATGCCTGTACAAAGCAGTACGATACCCTAAAGGATTTAAAGCAAGCTATCGTTACCGAATGGTCCTAGATTGAGTTATCAAATCTACAAAACTTAGCAGGCTCAATGCCCCGTAGGCTGCAGAAGCTTCAAAGACATAAGGGCGGCCCCTTAATTATTAAGAAAGTAAATTTGTTTAAATACTTGTTCCTTAGAAAGTAATTATCCATACAACAAAAAAATGCATATATAACCATTTTCTAGGTGAAACCTAAAAAAATTATTTTTTGAAACTTAACAAATTAATTTAGTTTTGTTTATGTTCTTTCTTATAGTACTTATCAACAGCTAAACAAATAAAAATAAAAAATAAATGAAAAAAATATGCGTTGAAAGAAAACGTCATTCAAAGCATTGCACATATAGCTATTTTACTGGGGTACTTGGCTTCAACCAAATAACTATAATAAAAGGTCGGATACGCAATTCCGCTCTTTATTCTTATTACTCTATGGGGTTCAGGCAAACACAATATACATACATATAAGAACTAAGATGAGTACCACGCATACATTTGAATACGATTCAAAATTTCTTGCGTACCTTTTCAAGTGACTTTACGCTCTTCTTCGCCTCACTATTAAATGCCGAAGTCTTTGCGCTCTGCTGCTGCCACGAGCAATAAAGTCGCCAGACTGCCTTCAGCAGAGCTGGTCAATGCCTGTGTATGCTGGAGGCAAAGCGTTTGTCTTTGCCAATGGCATGCGAGCTCATATGTTTGCATATTAGACATGCATAAGTACACCCAATGTATGTATGTATATGAATTATGCACTGCATCTCTTTGGCTGCAGAATGCACATTTACATTTATATTAACACAAGTATATGTATGTTTTAATAAAATTGGATAAGTAGAAAAGCTTCATCCGCTAAGACCATTGTAGTATTTATTTCGGCGTTGCTCATGGTAGTATTTATATTGTCTTTGGCTCAGGGTATTCCCTAGTCGGACGCTTCTGACTGGAGCCCCTTACTTGTTTTGACATTTTATTAACAAGTGCTTCTATACTAACATAGATACATACAATTGCAGTTAGTCCGAGTAAATGCTAATTAATAAATACATTAGTCAATATATATGTAAGTTTTCTAAATCTATCCAAATAAATCGAAAAGTTGTTTGCGTGGAGTAAATTAAATGTAAGTTTGTTACATACATATATCAATAACGATGTATACTTACATATGTATCATTATCAGAAGATAAAAAAAAATTTAATTGTTTTAGTTTGGAACTGGCAGCGAAACATTCTCAATAGGTACAATTCTATAGATCGGTGGAAATCGTGGTCTTAATTAGGGTAAGTGTCATTCAGTTAATTTATCTATTTTCCAACTTTCTTAATCTAATATTCTTATATATTTACTAGGACTTAGCAACAATTTAAAAAGATTCAGCAAAAGGACGTTGCGTTTTAATGTACAACTATGAATATGCAATCTTTTAAATGCAACAGGGGCGACTTTTTAAATGTTACTCTCGAAAAGGCAATTTCAATTAATATTCTTGATATAAATAATCTTGAAAAATCGTAATTATTTTCAAATTCCTTAAATTTATTTACTAATTTATTACAGATGCGCAAAATTAGTGAGTTGCTAGCCTTACAACGCTGTTTTGCCAGCAGCTGCATTGGAATCCCTTGAATAACCGTAAAACATATGTTAGTTTAAGTACACTTAATTGATTTAATAGCTATACTGTGAAGATGTATATATATAATGTATATTGATAATTTTTATTGCAAATACAAAATTTCTATAATAAACAAAATTGATATTATATCGTTGTTCAAGAATTGGGGTACTTAAATCAAGAACTCAAATTTTCTTGACGTACATTTTAAGTTTACAAGAACTTAAATCAAGTGCAAGCTATCTGATTTTTTCATATTTTGGGAAGATTTTAATTTCACATTTTAAGTATGCTAGAACTTAAATCGACTTAAAGTGCATTTAAAACGAGATTAAAAATACTTATTTCAAATCGTTTTATACGCCAAATTTTTTAAAATGCACTTCAATCAAGAACAAGTTTGTTCTATCAAGCACATTGTGAATTCACAAATCGGTGAAAAGGGCAGAATGGTTTTGTGCCAATGTATGTAAACGGCAAAAGGAAGCATCCCCGATCCCATAAAGTTTATATATTCTTGATCAGGACGAGGACGAGTCGATTAGGTCCTGTCCGTCTGTATGAACGCAGCAATCTCTGAAACTACAAAAGCTAGAGACTTCTTGCCCTGTTTCATCATTATCGATTAAAATCGATTTTACGACTTTTTTTTAGCATACCTCGGGGACTAAAAGCTAGAGCCAACAAATTTGGTTCAATATGTTCTCGTGAAGCATATGCTGTTTAATAATAATTCGGATTTTGTATACCTCCCCCACATATAAAAAACGCAATACAAATACTACAAACGTGTACTATTGTTTGTACATACATAGATTTGAATGCTCTTATTACATACTAAAATCTAAATGATCGTTAAATTTGTAAGATCATGCTCCTAGTTAAGAAATTATTCACGAATTTAGTTTCCATGGTCGGGGTCAAGCGCAGCGGCTAAGAAAAATGCATAGCTTGCGGCGTTAGTTTCTGTGTATAAAAACAAGGGGGTTGAGATGTATTCAAAGACAGGGTTCAAGGTATCCTCTACTCAGACGCTCTCGACTAGAGCTCCTCACTTGTTAAGTTTGAAAATACCTAAATTTTTGGAACTAAAATAACGTAGTTGATATAGTATTGAACTTTTTGACTTTAGAAATTTCTATCTTAGTAAGATATCAAGTCGGAAATGTGGGGTTTTAAGTACGAACAACTTGATTTATTCTCTCTGGAGAATCTATATGGAACCTCTTCATGGTCCCTTTACTGTGTAGCAAGTGCGTTGATAAAAAAAAAACAAGTGACAACGTTGCATTCGGGTCTTATTGACTGCGCAATACTTTTTATAGTACAATAATAAAAGTAAAATACATATTTTTAATGGCACTGTGTGTATTAATAATAATAATAAACGATTTTAATATATAAAATACAAAATTCTCATCTGCGCGTTCAGAATTGAAACCTTATTTGCTTGTCAGACATCATCGAAGTTTCTGATGTGACGAAATTCAAGTTAAGTTATCTAAGAACCCACCCTATCTAATATGACCATGATAAGCAATTTGTGGCTTTGGTGGTTTGCCGCTAAGTGGCGAAAACTGCTACCTATTGATAAACCTTATAATCATAATTATTATGATGAAAAGACCGCTGCGCTTGGGTGGATTCTAAATTAGGCCACTACTTAAATACAGTTAGTAAACACGGATAGTCTAGTTTACTAATCTTTTAATCATATTCTTAATTACTTATAATCCTATAAGAATACATTTGAAATGCGTGCGTCCAGTTGCGCGTCGAAATCTAGAAGAAGTATTAAGCGTAAATCTTAATCGATATATCGAGTGTTTGTAATATATCGTTGCTGAAATTACCGATGGGTGGCGATCAGGGTTGCCACATCTACTCCCCTTCCAGTGACCAGTTCGGGAGCAAAACACTGGTTTTTCGTATTTTTTTTTCTTCCGCATTTGTGGCCATTGTTTTATCTGTTTGAGACACTGCCACTGGGATGTGATAAACCATGTACCGCTGAAAAAACAGGATAGCGAAGTATTTCTGGAACGTAAGGTCGAACTGATCCTGACGGGATGTCACAGTATACGTTAAAGCCGTCATTGAGCTCAATCGATTGACGTAAACTGAATTGCGTGTGGTCTCAATGTGGTGGACTGCATCGTGTCGTTCCATGTTTGTTAGCTTCGCTTGTGTCCTGACATTGGTGTAGCAATTCGTGATAATTGTTACAGTCGTGCATTGATGCTACTGATGGTTCTGTAACTTTGTCTATCAATCCAGTCGTAGATATTGTCGCGTCTGCTTTGATGAGCTGTTGAGCCTTTAAATCAATTAGTAAATCATATTTTATCAAAAAGTCAGCTCAAATTATGGCGATGGGCACGTCGACCACGATGAAAGACCAACTGATGGGGGATGGAAGTCCCAGGTCGAGCTGTAGTACGTGTGTGCCATAAGTCTGTATTACAGATGGTTTGCCGCAAATAGTTGCAAAACATGAAGTGTCACGACTGACATGACAGATCCGGAGTCGACAAGGAGAGTTGCAGTTCTGATCGGCGGCGTTCGGTCAGGCCGAAAGCCGAATGTGTTTGAGGATGTTTTGCCATGTTGCCGATTGTTGGTGAATTGCTAATCGATATTGGGCTATCGTCAACCAGTGAAATTAACGACAGCCGTTTTATTTTGGGTGTTTCCATTCGGAACAACCATCACGACATTTGCGGGCATTGTTGCCGAACCGTTTGTGAAGATAACAAAATCCGCCGTCTACATAAATGTTACTGGTCTGCTGTTTCAATTTTTGTGAGCAAGGTGAATTTCTAAAATTGTCGAATTGAGTCTGCAGATTGTGAACAGAATCAGTAAATTTTTTTTAAAAATTTTTCAATATAACCTGAACGCGAGATTGCATGTGTTGATTGCTGGAAAGTGTCCATTTTGATTGTATCAATCATTTTTTCAGCTACTTCGGCCAAATTGACCAGATTGTTTTCTGGACATACTGACAAAATTGGTCGAATTGATGATGGAACTTGCTGCGGGAATGTCGATCGGATCACAGGCTCCAAGTTGTTCGGAACCAGACGTCTCATGTGAGCAAGCATTTCGGTCGCTTTCATGCCGCTCAAGTCTTTAGTCTGCAGCAGACGTTGTATTTTTTCCACCGGTGTTGCCGCATATTTTTTAAGCTAGCGTGTCTTGAGAATTTCGAAAAGATCCTGCTGTGGAGGTGTTATAACCAGATCCTCGATGTTGAGAATGACATCTTCTTCTTCTTCAGGTTTTCATACGTGTTAATGGGCTGCGTACACGTATATGTATGTACTTATAGATTGGCACGACAATGTGTGTATTATATTGGCTCGCCGATGCATAAATACCCTTATTTATGCAATTATTAAATAAAATGTTTATACAAAACATATTTTAAATAATAGTTCCAATTGTAATTCAAGAAATAGGAAGAAACCTTTTTCTCTCACTTTGATTTAACATTTTATTTAGATGTTTTAGGATCAGTGTTAATACCACTAAGAAAAAATTGATATACCCACTCAGGGAAGAGTCGCTCGAAAATTAAAAATTATTAAAATTGCCTAATACAAGTAGAAAGCAATCCAAGAAGAAGAAGACGTATGTTTGTGACTTTGCAAAGCACAACAACAGTAGATGGGCGAATAGACAATTTGGCGTCGAGTTTGAATTTTGTGTTTGCGAGCTGACTGGCTAGCCTGAACCATTTTAAGTAAAAGCTCGTGATCACGAAATCCGCTCAATATTCTTATTACTCTATGGCCCAATGCTATAGCGGACGATCGCAAATTTGACTTGGTGTTGGTGCACTTGATGGAAAATAGCGCCCTAACCATCAACACACAGCCACCTTGCAAAATAGATACGACGCAATATAACAACGACTTTTCGAAGCATTTGCGGAATCTCAGGACTCAAAAGAAAAGAGACTTTTACTAGGCCAACACACAACTGGGAGAAGACCGTTAGAGATTTTCACACACATGCGTCGTTTAGCACCCGTTAAAGGCTGCGAAGACGTTAGACGCAATCTTTTTATCACCGAGCTGTCACTGTCGTTTCGTTCTCTAATTGCTGTATAGAAGGAGGACAATTTAAATAAGTTGGTAAAGATTGCGGACAAAATGCTCAAAATTATGGGCGTGGAAACAGCTTAAGCTATGTCCACACGAACTGCCACTGGTGAGCAAAATCAGGAAATGTTGACGCAGTCAACCTAGAACTTGACTTGCGTCTGGGTCGTGCCTTCAATTGGTCGTTTATCATCTTTGATATGCAAACGGCAACAACTGGCGCCGACTTTCTGTTGCAGTTCCATTTGGTTAAAGACATCAAGCTACAACGACTAAGCTACGCAACGGAGCATCCAACTATTGGCAGTGCATTCAACTCGCAGGATTTCGATGCCAGGGCCCACGATATATGTAAAAATCCTCCCTCAAATGCAGTTTACCACTACATTATTACATCTGGAGTATCAGTAAGAGATCGTACACTGCCACTGATGGGCGATAAACTTTTATCTGCAAAAGCACAAATTCATCAATTAATCTGTCACTAATAAATTACAGTGCTTCGTTCGGTCGGTGATGGCTAAACGCATCACCAAAGATTTGGCATTTCCATCATACCTTCCTGTTATGTAAGTGAACTATTTTGTGAGTCTAAAAAAGTTTTGTTTAGGTAGGCATTGTTTGTATTTCAGTGTGTATGTGTGTATGAATGCATGGGGACAGATGTGTATAAAAACACAGGGTGCCCTTCTTTACTGCAAATCGATAAAGTTGCTGACCACTAATCTGCCTTTAAAATGTTGTGACTTTAGCTGTAAAACTGTAGGATATATAGGCTTTCGCGATTCGTGGGGGCGGTCACCACCAGTCTACATACCAAATTTGGTGACTTTAACATTAATATTGTGGAAAATATACATATTGATTTGTGATTTGAGGTGTAACGATGATTTGCCAGCCTCTCAGAGGGCGTGGTACAAATATCTTAACACTTTGTCTGAAGCAGAAACTACAAGTATGTATCCAAAGTCTTTCTATGAGGTCTCTCATCTTCAATTGCGCGGAAAAAAGCTTGATTCATCCAGAAAGACGGTCAGCCGACAGACGGACCGACAGCAAGGCGGAAATTCCACAAACCCAATGTACTCTTTCGCTTCGTGAATGAGTATAAAAACGATATCGATATTTTTAAATAAATTTGATTTGCGAATGTTATACAGGAACTTATAAAATCCAAGTCTCTGAAATCGACGCGTTCATATGGACACACGGGCGTCTGCAATAGCTAGTTCCGTTCAACAGGCGCGACCAAGATGATAACTTGTTAATCGGCACCTCATCAATGCTTTTGTTGAGAAAACTGTTTAAGTTAGTTGGCGGCACCGCCTGTTGTTCTGTTCCGCGTATGTTAGGGTTAGTGGAGTCCATGCACTGCGTTGTAGAAGGTAGCCACTCGAATTGTGGCTTAGCTAATCATGATGGACCATTCCACAACAGATTATGCTTTAGTAGTTTGGTAGGGTAAAGTCCGCGTCATGTGCAGTCGGCTGGGTTGTCATGCTAACGAATATGGCATCACCATCTACAGGAAAATGCAACCAGCATATCTGCAGCTCCATTACAGACACATGTGTTCCAATGCTGTTGTACGCGGGAAGCCAATGAAGCTCAATTTCTGAATCGGCCAATAGTATATTCTAGAAATAGGTGTAGTTAAAGACGATTTCACAATATTAAGCAATCTGGTTACTAGAAGACCTGCAGTCAATTCCAGATGCACAATGAACATCGGCTTGTGTGGTGCAACTTGAGTTTTGGCAGCCACTGATGTGATTTGATATCCATTTCCATATGCACCGCGGCTGTGCACTACTGCTTCATAAGCTTGTGCCGACGCATCAGCGGAATGTTATATTTTTCCGTCTGATGGTCATCCTATTGGACGACAGCCCACCTGGAACTGTAATTTTAGTACAACAGTGGTGTACGAGGCAAGCCCAAGTAATCATAAATCATTAAAAGTTCGATAAAAATTCTCGCGTCGTATGCACGAAGTGGTTCTCGCCAATACATATTTCAATGAACAGCTCATCTCGACTTGGATTCCATTGTATGCCAAGAATTTTAACCAGCAATTCCATAGTTGAGTCGCAATTGTTTTGGTTAACTTAACAGGCTCCAACAATTTCTACTCCATTTAACCATGTTGATGATGAGCTGATTTTTAAGTTTCATTGGCTGGTCGCTGGAGTCACATCCAGACCATGTCATCTACATAGGCATCGGTAGCCAGTGTCGATGCAGCTAAGGGATACTGATCTCAATGATGGTGGGTCAAAGCCCGAACTGCCAAATATGGCGAGGACTCTGAGCCATATCTTACTGTCAGCAGGCTCGTTCTCTTTTTACGCCAAATGATGCTTCGATATTTGTGTGTGCCTTGGACACACTAATGCCTCGAAACATTGTCACGATATCCGCACAAAGGACATGTCGATGCTGTTGGCAAAGAAGGACCGGGGGTTCGTGAAGTTGTTCGTTGTGTGAAATACCAGAGTCTTTCCCAGAGCTGTCGAAAACCACTCATATAATAGCAAGATGTAGCCACGGCTCAGGTATTCAAAGGGGCACGTTCTGCTATTTAGGACCAGGGTTACGACGAAATTTACATTCGAGTGAAGCAAACAGTTGACGTCCTATGGTAGAGTGTCACAGATTGGCGGGCCCCTTCTTTTAAAAAGGTACTCTACAACGTACGCGTTACCATTGGTCCACGTGTGGGTTCTAGTTCGTCTAGTGCTGCCTTGCTAGTTTGAAGGATATCTATAACCATGAGTGACCGAACAAATATTGTTATCATGATAAGAACCCGCAATAAACCAACCGAAAACAGTATTAAGTGCAATAGTGTAGTCTATACCTGTTTGTTTTGTCTGTCCAGTGTACAAAGTACAGAGCATTTCAGATCAGCTGTTATCACCTTTCATGTCGAAGAAGTAGTGTTAATCGTCTGATGTGGGATTTACGGCGTCAGCGAAATCATAACGAGAGTATTGTGTTCAATGCAATTGGTTGAGATAAGAGTCACTTTCTCTAGTAGATGCTGTATCGAGCAGCACTCGACAAGTCGTAGAATTGCCCCGGGTGTCGATCACAAATACATGAATGGTTGGCAAAAGGGTTTGTGAACCTGCGTACGGAATCTTCTCCAGGAGATGATGCGTAAGATTATATTATTTTTTTTCATCTAGTACCTAGTTGCTGCAAACCATGCCCCATTATGTGATGAGTAGAGTTAGGCGATGAGCCACTGACAAACCCTGATTTTAGGGAGTGTTGGCGGCGATCCGAGCTATAAGTGCCAGCAGAATTAGTACGATGTTTGCGGTCGCAAACTGGACAAGTGAATATCGATGTGCAATTACTAACAATATGAGACGGAAACATTTAAAACATAACTTTGCTGTACGGGACGATGCGTCCCGAGCCAAAAATTTTGGCAGTCGTAGCACTTGTCCTGCGTCAAGGGTATTGCTTTGGGGAAAGACCAACCCGATAAATTGCCTGATGTTCCGCATTCGCTCGACAAATGTCGGTGTCCACTTTTTGCAGAAAGATGTAGATTATCCAATGATCTCGATTTTCACACATAAGTGCTCTCAATCCGCGTATGACTCCATCTGTCAGTTTATGAACAGATACTGTGTTGGTTGCAGAAATTCCAGGAAGCATTAAAAGCTCTTTAAAAAAGAACGAACTGCACTAGGTACACAGTCAAATTGTATTGTTTGCCAAATCTACTTTTTTGATACATGTGGACCCTATATGACGAAAAACGACTTTAAACATTTTTGTATGGTGAGACTTTTTTTTTAAATTTTCAAAATCTGGTATTTTTTGGTGGTTTTTTCAGAGGTGAGCTTGTAATATTGATCAAAACTGCTTTATGTCGCGCTTTTCTAATTCGCTCAGATAAGTTATATTCATTGTTACTGAGGGTGTTCGCGAACACATGGCAGTAGTTTTGTTTTTCTTCTTTTCGCCGAGGATGCTTGCATGCAGATGGCCTACTTTACTTAAGCGATAGTCTCCCATCTACTACTATCAGCCTCGACCTAAAACTACTACTGTTACCTAATGTAATGGAAAACTACCTGTTACAAGTATTGGTTCGCACATTAGTCCACCAGTACATTTATTTGAAGTGAAAGTTCTACCTGAGAGAATTTGGACCAAACAAACAACAAGGAATTTAATATTGACCCCAGGTAATAACGAGACCCAAAAGGTTTCTGCCCAATTTGGAGTATTGGGATAGTTACCAGTGCTAATATACCGTATGAAATGAGTAAAATTGTGCGCAAATATTCCTGCCGATACAATCCCGATTCGCTCTGCTACTTATGTGGTATATCTACCTAGCAAAAACCAACCAACCAACAAGATTGTAAAGTGCATATAATGAATTCTTTGTACTTAAACCATTTTTAATATACTTGAAAATTCAAAAAACATCGATGCCACACAAATTCCAAGTAGACTGACAGTGTTCCCATCGTTCTGCTAGGCTAACAAACAACTCTGTAGGAAGATTTGAGCACGCTAAGGCTTCCCGGCAAATTTTTTGAAAAACCATCTAGCGACTATATCGAAAACGACTTCATTGGACAGCTCCGTTCGACCATGATACATCTGAAACCTGTAGATATATCTCAACATTCTACTGACAAGATATTTATTCAAAAGGATTTCAAAACCTGCTCATACTTTTTTACGAGATGACACTGTCAAATCAATGTATAACGGGCATTTTCGGATTGTCAGCCGAAGTGACAAGAATTTCATTTCGACATCATTGGCAAGCACACCACAGTTACTGTCGATCGCTTAAAAGCTGCGTTCATAGAAGCGCGTGGCACATCACAACTTCCCCCAGCACCTAAACACTAAACGATGTACAACCAAAATCCACAGAGCACCACAGTAACACGCAATGGACGAAAAGTTCAGCTACTAGGGAGATATGTACATTTCGCTACATAGCAGCAGCTTCAGGGGAGGAGTAGAAATGGCAGTCATGTTAAGTCACACGCACATCTCTAATTATCGATGAACTGGACCCGAACTTTCGCAACTAGTTAACTGTCACACAGAAAATCTATCGTCGAGAACTTTCGACACACAACACTTGGAAAATAGCCGACTACACATTACATATAATATATCTCATTTTCATAGCATATATAGCGCATATCCTCACATGTTCTTATATGTCTCTCTCATACTAATCGTAATTTACATACTACGATTGGTGTGTGGAAATTATACACATGTTATTGATTTTAGCTTTAAGGCATGTCGAACTTAGCGATTACGGAGGCGGGAGGGGGCGTGGTCGAAAAAATGTTTCTCTGATGTTTGGGAGAGCTTTCCAATAATAAATATTCCAAATAAAGAACCTCTAGCACAAAAACCATGGGAGATATAGCCATATCCGTTTTTTTTAGTTCTAGTGGACGTGGCCGGACGTGACGTGACGTGCCGTGGGATATCAAGGTCAGAATTTGTGTTGGAGTTCACCAATCAAATTTGGTGACTCCAACTCTGTTATTGGGGAAATATTCACATTTAATCGATTAGCGATGTGAGGTGTATCGATTTGCAAGCCTCCCAATGGGCGTGGCATAACAATTTTAACTTTTTGTCTGAAGCAGATAACTATAAGTATATATCTGAAGTTTCAAGTCCTTATCTTCAATAGCGCCGTTCATCCGGAGAGACAGCAAGACGGATACTGCATAAAACCATTATAATCTTGACACTTTCTGATAAACTGAGATAAGCAACGGGTCTTTGTTAATGCTCAAAATAAAATAAAAAAATGTCTGTGAGCAATAAAATTAGGTGGAAAAACGTATTTTGACAATAGATAATTTGCATGGATAAGGGACTAAATTTTAAAAATTTACAAAAGCGAAGGTTTACCTTCAATAGAAAATAAATCCTCCTTTGGCATCAATGACCTTTGCAGTTGATTTGGCTGTGACTTTACCAAATTTTTGAGAGTTTCTGGAGAAAAGTTCTTCCAAATAGATTCGACCTCTGTGATTGTATCCTCACGAGTTCTAGTCAAAACGTGGACTTCTGTTTCGCTTTACATCAGCCCATACATTTTAAATAATATTTAGGTCAGGGCTTCGCGGGGGCCATTCCAATATATTCACTCCAACATCCTTTAAAAACTTGGTAATCATCTGTGCTTTGTGACATGGAGCATTATCCTATTGAAAAAAAAATTATTGCCCAATCAATCTATCACCTGATGTGAACGCGTGATCATTCAAAATACGTGAATGAATTCAACGCAATGCAATACTAGTCAACATTTTATGGACCAAATATTTCGTGATATGGACTATGTAATAGTCTACATAGACGACATCTGCATTGCCTCTCAAAACGCTGAGCAATACTTTCAGTACGTAAAAAATGTCTTCAACAAATTGCGATAAAACGGGCCTCGCACAAACGCATCAAAATGCATTTTTACCCAGCAACTAGTCGATTTTCTGAGATACAAGCAATCACAGACTTAAAAAAATTAAGGTTGGCGCTCGAGCTTAAAAGTTTTCTAGCAATGCTCAACGTATATAGACGCTGCTTGCCAAATGCCGCATACAAACAGAGCGTGTTGCAAAGCCTTATAAAAGGCAAACAGAATAAAGATAAGGTATGGAGCGATGAAGCAGCACAGATGTTCGAAGAGTACAAAAACGACCTGGGATAGGTCCCACCACTCGCACATCAGTTTCTATGTAGGCGTAGCATTAAGCGAACTACAAAAGGGACCGCCGGGTTCTTACTCCAAGAGAATTTCGGACTCAGATACTGACCGATCACAAAGCCGCCTTCATCTGATTTTGAACAAAATCCCGAAAAGACTACTCTGAAACAAACCCACCAACTTAGATTCAACAGCGAGTATACAAGACATTCGAATCATCCCAGGCAAAGACAACCTTGTTTCCGACATGCTATCGAGTGTGGAAGCAATTTTCATCGAGGACCAGATCGACTTCGTAGACGTTAACGCGCAGACGAAGAGTTGGAAGAGCAGCTCCAAAGCTCTGTTCTGCAGCTCAAGTAAATTCAGATCGAGGGTTCTAAGTCAGCGTTGTATTGTGATATGACGGTAAAAGAAACCGCCCGTACGTCACACAAGAATTCCGAAAGCAATTTTTCAACTCTACATAGCCTATATCAACTAGGCAAGCGCGCAACCGTAAAGCTCATCATTGAACGGCTCGCTTGGAAGGACATGAAGAGAGACATTGTGCCATGGGTTAGCAAATTTAACAAAGTCCAAGCATCTTTAGACAACGGCTTACTACCCGCAAGCCAATGGCTTAGTGGAAAGGACGCACATAACACTAAAGAGCGCGATCAAATGCCACACAAATTCCAAGTAGACTGACAGTGTTCCCATCGTTCTGCTAGGCTAACGAACAACTCTGTAGGAAGATTTGAACACCTCTCCCGCCGAAATGGTGTATGAAACCACGCTAAGGCTTCCCGGCAAATTTTTTGAAAAACCATCTAGCGACTATATCGAAAACGACTTCATTGGACAGCTCCGTTCGACCATGATACATCTGAAACCTGTAGATACATCTCAACATTCTACTGACAAGATATTTATTCAAAAGGATTTCAAAACCTGCTCATACTTTTTTACGAGATGACACTGTCAAATCAATGTATAACGGGCATTTTCGGATTGTCAGCCGAAGTGAAAAGAATTTCATTTCGACATCATTGGCAAGCACACCACATTTACTGTCGATCGCTTAAAAGCTGCGTTCATAGAAGCGCGTGGCACATCACAACTTCCCCCAGCACCTAAACACTAAACGATGTACAACCAAAATCCACAGAGCACCACAGTAACACGCAATGGACGAAAAGTTCAGCTACTAGGGAGATATGTACATTTCGCTACATAGCAGCAGCTTCAGGGGAGGAGTAGAAATGGCAGTCATGTTAAGTCACACGCACATCTCTAATTATCGATGAACTGGACCCGAACTTTCGCAACTAGTTAACTGTCACACAGAAAATCTATCGTCGAGAACTTTCGACACACAACACTTGGAAAATAGCCGACTACACATTACATATAATATATCTCATTTTCATAGCATATATAGCGTATATCCTCACATGTTCTTATATGTCTCTCTCATACTAATCGTAATCTACATACTACGATTGGTATGTGGAAATTATACACATGTTATTGATTTTAGCTTTAAGGCATGTCGAACTTAGCGATTACGGAGGCGGGAGGGGCGTGGTCGAAAAAATGTTTCTCTGATGTTTGGGAGAGCTTTCCAATAATAAATATTCCAAATAAAGAACCTCTAGCTCAAAAACCATGGGAGATATAGCCATATCCGATTTTTTTAGTTCTAGTGGACGTGGCCGGACGTGACGTGACGTGCCGTGGGATATCAAGGTCAGAATTTGTGTTGGAGTTCACCAATCAAATTTGGTGACTCCAACTCTGTTATTGGGGGAAATATTCACATTTAATCGATTAGCGATGTGAGGTGTATCGATTTGCAAGCCTCCCAATGGGCGTGGCATAACAATTTTAACTTTTGTCTGAAGCAGATAACTATAAGTATATATCTGAAGTTTCAAGTCCTTATCTTCAATAGCGCCGTTCATCCGGAGAGACAGCAAGACGGATACTGCATAAAACCATTATAATCTTGACACTTTCTGATAAACTGAGATAAGCAACGGGTCTTTGTTAATGCTCAAAATAAAATAAAAAAATGTCTGTGAGCAATAAAATTAGGTGGAAAAACGTATTTTGACAATAGATAATTTGCATGGATAAGGGACTAAATTTTAAAAATTTACAAAAGCGAAGGTTTACCTTCAATAGAAAATAAATCCTCCTTTGGCATCAATGACCTTTGCAGTTGATTTGGCTGTGACTTTACCAAATTTTTGAGAGTTTCTGGAGAAAAGTTCTTCCAAATAGATTCGACCTCTGTGATTGTATCCTCACGAGTTCTAGTCAAAACGTGGACTTCTGTTTCGCTTAACATCAGCCCATACATTTCAAATAATATTTAGGTCAGGGCTTCGCGGGGGACATTCCAATATATTCACTCCAACATCATTTAAAAACTTGGTAATCATCTGTGCTTTGTGACATGGAGCATTATCCTATTGAAAAAACAATTATTGCCCAATCAATCTATCACCTGATGTGAACGCGTGATCATTCAAAATACGTGAATGAATTCAACGCAATGCAATACTAGTCAACATTTTATGGACCAAATATTTCGTGATATGGACTATGTAATAGTCTACATAGACGACATCTGCATTGCCTCTCAAAACGCTGAGCAATACTTTCAGTACGTAAAAAATGTCTTCAACAAATTGCGATAAAACGGGCCTCGCACAAACGCATCAAAATGCATTTTTACCCAGCAACTAGTCGATTTTCTGAGATACAAGCAATCACAGACTTAAAAAAATTAAGGTTGGCGCTCGAGCTTAAAAGTTTTCTAGCAATGCTCAACGTATATAGACGCTGCTTGCCAAATGCCGCATACAAACAGAGCGTGTTGCAAAGCCTTATAAAAGGCAACCAGAATAAGGATAAGGTATGGAGCGATGAAGCAGCACAGATGTTCGAAGAGTACAAAAACGACCTGGGATAGGTCCCACCACTCGCACATCAGTTTCTATGTAGGCGTAGCATTAAGCGAACTACAAAAGGGACCGCCGGGTTCTTACTCCAAGAGAATTTCGGACTCAGATACTGACCGATCACAAAGCCGCCTTCATCTGATTTTGAACAAAATCCCGAAAAGACTACTCTGAAACAAACCCACCAACTTAGATTCAACAGCGAGTATACAAGACATTCGAATCATCCCAGGCAAAGACAACCTTGTTTCCGACATGCTATCGAGTGTGGAAGCAATTTTCATCGAGGACCAGATCGACTTCGTAGACGTTAACGCGCAGACGAAGAGTTGGAAGAGCAGCTCCAAAGCTCTGTTCTGCAGCTCAAGTAAATTCAGATCGAGGGTTCTAAGTCAGCGTTGTATTGTGATATGACGGTAAAAGAAACCGCCCGTACGTCACACAAGAATTCCGAAAGCAATTTTTCAACTCTACATAGCCTATATCAACTAGGCAAGCGCGCAACCGTAAAGCTCATCATTGAACGGCTCGCTTGGAAGGACATGAAGAGAGACATTGTGCCATGGGTTAGCAAATTTAACAAAGTCCAAGCATCTTTAGACAACGGCTTACTACCCGCAAGCCAATGGCTTAGTGGAAAGGACGCACATAACACTAAAGAGCGCGATCAAATGCCACACAAATTCCAAGTAGACTGACAGTGTTCCCATCGTTCTGCTAGGCTAACGAACAACTCTGTAGGAAGATTTGAACACCTCTCCCGCCGAAATGGTGTATGAAACCACGCTAAGGCTTCCCGGCAAATTTTTTGAAAAACCATCTAGCGACTATATCGAAAACGACTTCATTGGACAGCTCCGTTCGACCATGATACATCTGAAACCTGTAGATACATCTCAACATTCTACTGACAAGATATTTATTCAAAAGGATTTCAAAACCTGCTCATACTTTTTTACGAGATGACACAGTCAAATCAATGTATAACGGGCATTTTCGGATTGTCAGCCGAAGTGAAAAGAATTTCATTTCGACATCATTGGCAAGCACACCACATTTACTGTCGATCGCTTAAAAGCTGCGTTCATAGAAGCGCGTGGCACATCACAACTTCCCCCAGCACCTAAACACTAAACGATGTACAACCAAAATCCACAGAGAACCACAGTAACACGCAATGGACGAAAAGGAGATATGTACATTTCGCTACATAGCAGCAGCTTCAGGGGAGGAGTAGAAATGGCAGTCATGTTAAGTCACACGCACATCTCTAATTATCGATGAACTGGACCCGAACTTTCGCAACTAGTTAACTGTCACACAGAAAATCTATCGTCGAGAACTTTCGACACACAACACTTGGAAAATAGCCGACTACACATTACATATAATATATCTCATTTTCATAGCATATATAGCGTATATCCTCACATGTTCTTATATGTCTCTCTCATACTAATCGTAATCTACATACTACGATTGGTATGTGGAAATTATACACATGTTATTGATTTTAGCTTTAAGGCATGTCGAACTTAGCGATTACGGAGGCGGGAGGGGGCGTGGTCGAAAAAATGTTTCTCTGATGTTTGGGAGAGCTTTCCAATAATAAATATTCCAAATAAAGAACCTCTAGCTCAAAAACCATGGGAGATATAGCCATATCCGATTTTTTTAGTTCTAGTGGACGTGGCCGGACGTGACGTGACGTGCCGTGGGATATCAAGGTCAGAATTTGTGTTGGAGTTCACCAATCAAATTTGGTGACTCCAACTCTGTTATTGGGGGAAATATTCACATTTTATCGATTAGCGATGTGAGTGTATCGATTTGCAAGCCTCCCAATGGGCGTGGCATAACAATTTTAACTTTTTGTCTGAAGCAGATAACTATAAGTATATATCTGAAGTTTCAAGTCCTTATCTTCAATAGCGCCGTTCATCCGGAGAGACAGCAAGACGGATACTGCATAAAACCATTATAATCTTGACACTTTCTGATAAACTGAGATAAGCAACGGGTCTTTGTTAATGCTCAAAATAAAATAAAGAAATGTCTGTGAGCAATAAAATTAGGTGGAAAAACGTATTTTGACAATAGATAATTTGCATGGATAAGGGACTAAATTTTAAAAATTTACAAAAGCGAAGGTTTACCTTCAATAGAAAATAAATCCTCCTTTGGCATCAATGACCTTTGCAGTTGATTTGGCTGTGACTTTACCAAATTTTTGAGAGTTTCTGGAGAAAAGTTCTTCCAAATAGATTCGACCTCTGTGATTGTATCCTCACGAGTTCTAGTCAAAACGTGGACTTCTGTTTCGCTTAACATCAGCCCATACATTTCAAATAATATTTAGGTCAGGGCTTCGCGGGGGACATTCCAATATATTCACTCCAACATCATTTAAAAACTTGGTAATCATCTGTGCTTTGTGACATGGAGCATTATCCTATTGAAAAAACAATTATTGCCCAATCAATCTATCACCTGATGTGAACGCGTGATCATTCAAAATACGTGAATGAATTCAACGCAATGCAATACTAGTCAACATTTTATGGACCAAATATTTCGTGATATGGACTCATGTAATAGTCTACATAGACGACATCTGCATTGCCTCTCAAAACGCTGAGCAATACTTTCAGTACGTAAAAAATGTCTTCAACAAATTGCGATAAAACGGGCCTCGCACAAACGCATCAAAATGCATTTTTACCCAGCAACTAGTCGATTTTCTGAGATACAAGCAATCACAGACTTAAAAAAATTAAGGTTGGCGCTCGAGCTTAAAAGTTTTCTAGCAATGCTCAACGTATATAGACGCTGCTTGCCAAATGCCGCATACAAACAGAGCGTGTTGCGAAGCCTTATAAAAGGCAACCAGAATAAGGATAAGGTATGGAGCGATGAAGCAGCACAGATGTTCGAAGAGTACAAAAACGACCTGGGATAGGTCCCACCACTCGCACATCAGTTTCTATGTAGGCGTAGCATTAAGCGAACTACAAAAGGGACCGCCGGGTTCTTACTCCAAGAGAATTTCGGACTCAGATACTGACCGATCACAAAGCCGCCTTCATCTGATTTTGAACAAAATCCCGAAAAGACTACTCTGAAACAAACCCACCAACTTAGATTCAACAGCGAGTATACAAGACATTCGAATCATCCCAGGCAAAGACAACCTTGTTTCCGACATGCTATCGAGTGTGGAAGCAATTTTCATCGAGGACCAGATCGACTTCGTAGACGTTAACGCGCAGACGAAGAGTTGGAAGAGCAGCTCCAAAGCTCTGTTCTGCAGCTCAAGTAAATTCAGATCGAGGGTTCTAAGTCAGCGTTGTATTGTGATATGACGGTAAAAGAAACCGCCCGTACGTCACACAAGAATTCCGAAAGCAATTTTTCAACTCTACATAGCCTATATCAACTAGGCAAGCGCGCAACCGTAAAGCTCATCATTGAACGGCTCGCTTGGAAGGACATGAAGAGAGACATTGTGCCATGGGTTAGCAAATTTAACAAAGTCCAAGCATCTTTAGACAACGGCTTACTACCCGCAAGCCAATGGCTTAGTGGAAAGGACGCACATAACACTAAAGAGCGCGATCAAATGCCACACAAATTCCAAGTAGACTGACAGTGTTCCCATCGTTCTGCTAGGCTAACGAACAACTCTGTAGGAAGATTTGAACACCTCTCCCGCCGAAATGGTGTATGAAACCACGCTAAGGCTTCCCGGCAAATTTTTTGAAAAACCATCTAGCGACTATATCGAAAACGACTTCATTGGACAGCTCCGTTCGACCATGATACATCTGAAACCTGTAGATACATCTCAACATTCTACTGACAAGATATTTATTCAAAAGGATTTCAAAACCTGCTCATACTTTTTTACGAGATGACACTGTCAAATCAATGTATAACGGGCATTTTCGGATTGTCAGCCGAAGTGAAAAGAATTTCATTTCGACATCATTGGCAAGCACACCACATTTACTGTCGATCGCTTAAAAGCTGCGTTCATAGAAGCGCGTGGCACATCACAACTTCCCCCAGCACCTAAACACTAAACGATGTACAACCAAAATCCACAGAGAACCACAGTAACACGCAATGGACGAAAAGTTCAGCTACTAGGGAGATATGTACATTTCGCTACATAGCAGCAGCTTCAGGGGAGGAGTAGAAATGGCAGTCATGTTAAGTCACACGCACATCTCTAATTATCGATGAACTGGACCCGAACTTTCGCAACTAGTTAACTGTCACACAGAAAATCTATCGTCGAGAACTTTCGACACACAACACTTGGAAAATAGCCGACTACACATTACATATAATATATCTCATTTTCATAGCATATATAGCGTATATCCTCACATGTTCTTATATGTCTCTCTCATACTAATCGTAATCTACATACTACGATTGGTATGTGGAAATTATACACATGTTATTGATTTTAGCTTTAAGGCATGTCGAACTTAGCGATTACGGAGGCGGGAGGGGGCGTGGTCGAAAAAATGTTTCTCTGATGTTTGGGAGAGCTTTCCAATAATAAATATTCCAAATAAAGAACCTCTAGCTCAAAAACCATGGGAGATATAGCCATATCCGATTTTTTTAGTTCTAGTGGACGTGGCCGGACGTGACGTGACGTGCCGTGGGATATCAAGGTCAGAATTTGTGTTGGAGTTCACCAATCAAATTTGGTGACTCCAACTCTGTTATTGGGGGAAATATTCACATTTTATCGATTAGCGATGTGAGGTGATCGATTTGCAAGCCTCCCAATGGGCGTGGCATAAAAATTTGTGGTTTAAATACTCTTATGTTATCCATATATCCTCACATGTTCTTATATGTCTCCCTGATCGATTTCATTGATTAATAAACAACTTAAACAGCGCCAAATTAATGCGACTATTTAAATACACGGGTGACGAAAAAAATACAATTATTATCGAGTTGTCCACGAACTTGAAAGCCACAAAATCGTGAAAAATACCGCACAAGATATCATTATTATACCCTGAACCCATTAAAAATGGGTAAAAAAGGGTATAACGGTTTTGTGCAAATGTATGTAGCAGGCAGAAAGAGGCATCTCCGACCCCATCAAGTATATATATTCTTGATCATCAGCCGAGTCGATTTAGCAATATCGGAGACTAACAAAGCTGGAAAGCTTAACTTTGACTTTTTAAGTTCGTGTATACCATACGCAGATCATGCTTATTTCTAATAATCAATAACACTATGTAACAAAATCCAACATTTTGCTTGCCATTTTTGCCAAACGAACTTTTTGTGATACATATGGGGCCCCATATGACGAAAATCCTCTTACAAATTTTTCTGTGATTAAACTTTATTTTAAAAATTTTTCAATATATGGTATTTTTTTCAATGGTTTTTTCAGAGATGAGCTTGCATTATAAATCATTACTCGATAATTTCGTCACCGATTTTGAAAAGCTTAACAATAACTGAAAGTTAATGAATATTCTATTAAACAGTCCTTCACACTTTAAAATTTAAACTATTGGTTTTGAAACTATATATTTTTGAATTATGAAAATGATAATTTATTGTGCAGCATTTTTCACGATTTTTTACTTTAAATTCGCAGAAAAATTATTATGTTTCGTTCGTCAGCCATTTACTTATATAACAGATATATAGTGAGATAGCTCACTATTACCGAGTCAAATAAATGTCGCGCCTATGGCTAACGACAACGCTGAAAAGTTTGAAATAAAAAAACACGCAGACGAAATCGGTTTCGTTGTGGTTTATTCGGTTATCAGCTTAAGACTAATTTTACAGTGGATTGATTGCACAGAGTGTGGTTCTGGATTTGTATATTTTGTGTAGACTACAAATGCTGATGTAGCATGTTACATGAGTATGTATGCATGCAGGGACAGAGTGGTCATTATGTATGTACGAACTGAAGTGGATTGTATTTATGATTAGCATATGTAGCATGTACTATAAGTTAGTTATGTATGCAGGAACGATATGATCTTTATTTATGTACGGACTGAAGTGGGACTGGTGGTGATTATGTCACTGCCCTCCCCTTAAGAGGCGAGTTGAGGTGTCACAGACGGATAGAGCTTTGGTAAATCAGGCTGCGAGACTTCAACGTCTGTATTAACTTGTTGGGACTGTTTTTTTTTAAATTTTGTGTAAAATATTGCTAAGGGATTATAAGATATGTATTTTTAATATAAAAATATAATTAATATTATAACAATAATTGTTGCAATTAAAATATAATTAAGTGTATTATTTTCTGTTATAAACTTAACAATGTTATTGTGTTTAATTGTTTTTATTTTAGTTATTTCTACTGGTGTATGTAATGGTGTGAGGTCAATATTAGGGATGAAATTATTTTCATTTATTATTATATCTTTTATTTTAAGTTGACATTGGTTGATTTTTATTATTTTGTTGCCATGGAATTGTAAGTTTACATTAGTTTTTTGACAATTTTGCTCTTTAAATGTTTTTGATAAATTCCAAGTTATTACTGTACTTGGTTCAATGTATCTTATTAGCTCCTTTTCAGTTATTTGCTTATAATTACAAATAGGATCAGCATTTAATATAATTTTATTTAGGTAATTATCATTAATTTCTTCGTTTTCTATATTATAAACTTTGTTATTTTGTTGATAGTAAAATGTAGTGCTAATATAATCTAGTTGGTAACCTTTAGAGTCGGGATAAGGAATTATTGTTAAAGGTTTGGAAGTCGGTAGGGATATGTGATATAATGAGAATGATATTTTCCTGATAATTGGCCCAGGTGGAGGTTTTTATATGTAAGATATTACGATTATTGATGCTGGTCAGTTCATCATAATTTAGTAATTTTGGATTAAAAAGTCCAAGTCTATATACCTGCATTTTTATTTCAATGTATCTTGTATATTGCGGTTGTTTTCATACTGTTTAAGTTTTTCCATCCCTTCATTTACTTATTCTATTATGTTGTTGATTTATTGAAGTTGAATTGAATTTTGTGCAACGATATTTATGTTTTTTTGAAATTCAATACGATCCTCTTCATCTAGAGTACCAAATAAAAATGTATATGCTGAACCTACTATGTTAAGTAATCCCCGTTTCTGTCTGTGTTGTTGATGTAATATAATGCCATTTAATTCTCGCTGCAGTTTTTTAAACAAATATTTTTCTTGAGGCGAATTTGTATGATTATGCATTTGTTCTTGGAAATAATTGGAAGCTATATCTATTTCTGTTATGTTAATACGTACGCAATGGTTTTCATATTTAGATGGGATTTCCAATGGTTTATCTGAGAACAGTAAGTATCCGTGATCAGTTTCTAGGTTGTTTACTTGGATTTGCTGGGTGTGACATGTGGTGATTAACGTGAGAAAAATTATTATTGTGCACCAGGGACCTGTAGAGTTTGAATTTGGTTAATTTTCTTTCGTTTTGCAAATTGTGTTTTATAGTAATAATATGTCTCCCTATTTCTGTTTGTAATTTTGTAATGATCAGGGTCTACTTGTTCAACATTTTTGTTTTCTTTAAAGGTATTCTCTAGTTTTCCTTTCTGCAATGGTCCTTTTCTATATCTTATATCAATTTCATACTCTTGCCGTTCGCTATTGATTTTATTTATTATTTTTTCTTTGTTTTCCTGTGAGTTTTTTTTGGGTTGTCCAGCGTACAAAAATATATGTGCAGGGGTTTGTCCAGTTGTATCATGTTTGGTTTTGTGATTATATGTTAAAAGTAATATTTCAATTTTACTTAATTTGTTTTCGTTTATTGTTTTATGCAAACGTTCTATGTGTGCTGCGCTTGTCTTTGCTGTATTAAGTTGTAACTCGACGCCTTCGCTTTCAAGCCATCGATTTAATGCTAAGCTTGAAAGTGCTCCGTCTCGATCGGCTTTCAGTAGTGCGGGCTTTCCTAGCTGGTTAAAAATGCGCATAAGTGCATTTTTGCATTCTATCCAATCTTTAGTTTTGAACTTTGAATAAGTGTCTGTACAGCTAACGTAATGTTTACCTTCAGATGAGTAGATGTCTATTACAAACTTGTCGCGGCAATGTTCGGGGTTCGGTTTTATTTTCATGAGCATTTTTGTATTACGGTGTTCGGTTTTTGAATGATTACAAATATGACATTCATTAATAATATTTTAAGTAAGCAATTGGCTCTTAGGAAAATAATATGGTTCATTAAAAAGTTTTACTGTCTTTTGTATGCTAGGATGTAAGAGTTTCTCATGGGCATTTAAAATAAGTTTTTTAAAAGCTGCGTATGTGGGAATATTTTTTAATAAAATGAGACTACGAAAAATTTTAGTATGATTTGTATTTATTATGTCTTCGTGGGCATTTTGAATCACTTCAAAATCTCCGTCTATGTATAAAACGCTGGTCTTAGCACAAAAATGATTTATGAGGTATTGTTTGGCACTTTCTGTTGTCATTTTGTCATATGATATGTAAGTAATTTGCTTATCGAAATAGTTTTCGTTTTTAATATTTGGTGAACCTTTTAAGAAGATGACTTGCCTTTTAAAAACATTGGTTGGCTTTTCTGTGATAAAAATTAAGTTACTATTGTCTTCGCGAGCGCTATGTTGTGTTTGTTCACCGAAATATGCTTGTTCAATTTTTATACGAGAGAGGGCATCAGCCACATAGTTTTCTTTTCCTTTTATATATTTAATATCAAAATCGTATTTTGATAATTTTACTCTCCATCGGGTTAATTTAGAGTTAGGATCTTTCATTTTATACAACCAACAAAGAGGTTGGTGGTCGCTGGTTATTTCAAAATGTCGTCCAAGTAAGTTTTCGTTGCCCAACCGATAGCTAATAGCTATAGTTCTATTGCGATATAATTAATTTCGTGGTCGTTTAATGTTCGGCTAATGTAATTTATTGGATGTTCGTCTTGTGAGAGTACAGCCCCAAGGGCTACTTTACTAGCATCAGTGGTCAAGGTGAGTTTACGATTAAAATCTGGTATTTTTAAAATGGGGTCATCTGAAATTAATTGTTTTAGTTTATTGAATGCAGTCTTGAGCATTTATTTTTGAGTCTTTCTATAGTCCCTTTGTCATTGGTTTCGTTATGTCAGCATAATTTGGTATGAATTTACGATAATAACCTGTTAAACCCAAAAATGATTTGACTTGTTTTACTGTGGTTGGAATTGGGTATTTTTGTATCGCTTTTATTTTTTCTGAATTGGGTTTGATTCCCTCTGGTGTTATTACGTGGCCCAAAAATGTGGTTTCTTGCCGTAAAAACTCGCATTTATCGAGTTGAAGTTTAAGATTAGATTCGGCTAACTTTTCAAAGACTAATTGAAGTGAGTGTAAATGTTCATCCAGAGATGTAGAAAATACAATTATATCATCAAGGTAGACTAAACAATGTTTATTTAAAAGCGGTCGAAGAATGTTATTCATGCAACGTTGAAACGTTGCGGGTGCGTCTTTAAGACCAAAGGGCATTCTCAAGTATTCATAATGCCCGTGTTTTGTAGAAAAAGCTGTTTTGGGAATTGAGCCAGGATCCATTTCAATTTGATGGAATCCTTTGGCAAGATCTATGGTTGTAAAATAGTTGCATCTACCGAGTTTTCCTAGGAATTCATCCATATTTGGTGTTGGGTGTCTGTCAGCTATTGTAATTTCATTTAATTTCCTGTAATCTATTACTATTCGGAATTTACTTTTTCCTGATGCACCTTGTTTTTTTGGTACAATCCAAATGGGACTGCAATAAGGCGAATTGCTTGTACGGATAATTCCCTGATTTAACATGTCTTGGATTTGGGTCTCTACTTCCTGTTCATATGCCTGAGGATAGCTATAGAGTTTGGAATAAATGGGTGCATTATGTTTAGTGTTGATTGTATGTTTTCTTGGTTGGTAAATGTTAAGTTATCCCCTTCCCTATACTGAATGTGCTGAAACTGCGATAGAAGCTTCATCAGTTTATTTTTTCTTCGTAATTTAAGTGGTCAAGTCTGTAGAGACTTGTGTCTCCTATTTCAGACTCATGAGAAATGTGGTTGTCAAAATTTGATGAGTTTGTATTTTTTGAGTCAGACAAATTTGTTTCAGCATTTAGTTTTTGAAAATGGTTAACGTTTGTTGAGGAATTACTATTTATTAATTTGTATTTTTGTTTATATAAAATCACTGTTAGGTTTTTGTAGTCTATTACAGACTCTGCCTGTAATAGCATTTTCGTACCAATCAACATATCATATTCTATTGAGAATTGGTGAAGAAGAAATTCATGTCGGTCTGGAAATAAATTGTTAGGTGGTACGGAAACAGATTTAGTGATTGAAAGCGGACCGTTGCTCGTACTAAGAAGACATTTAGTGCTATTAATTGGTAGATTAAAAATGTTATGTGTCATCATATTTACTGTCGATCCTGTATCTATTAAACATTTAAGATCTTTTTTTTGTGAGTAATAATTAAATATTGATGGTTTCCGAGGCTGGTGGTTGAAAAATTTTCAGCGTTTTCTATTTCTATTTCGTTACTTTTTTCTTGTTCCTGTTCTTGCATTTCAGTTTGTGGAGATGGATTGTCTGGATATTGTAGTAATAATCAAAAAATTTTCTTGGCATTGGGTTTCTTCCTGATTCCTTAGTTCATCTAAACTCATTTTACTATGGCCGCTATCAGATGGTCTGGGACGTTTAGTTGGTTGGTTGGAGTTGAAATCTTGAACTGATAGTGGAATGACATTAGGGGGTATGGCATAGGTGGTCTGGTTTGATAATTTGGTGGGGGCATAAAGTTTGGATTGGGTAAAAATGGCCGTTGTCGATATTGGTTAAATTGGGGTGGTGTATTTGTGCCAAATGTTGGTGGAATAAATGATGGTTGAAATGGAATAGGGTATTTTGGTTGAATATTTATGGGCTTGTTAGTTTTTTCTTGAGCGGGTTGTTTTTGAAATTGTTTCTGAGAAGTATAATTTTCTTCATAAATACCCTTTTCTTGCAATAAGGTTAAAAGTGAACGTAAATCGGGTATGTTGTGGTTTACCACTCTTAAGTATATGTTACTTGGTAATTTATACACTAGGTTTTCTATACTAGACCTAATTAATCTAAGAAATAGGTTTTTTTCTTCAACATTCTGTTCTAATTCAAGCTTACTTCTTAGGAGTTGGCGACGGCGCTCAGCTTCTTCCAAGAAATCCTTGACGTTGCCCTTGAAAGGTGTGTTACGAAAGTCTTCCAGAAGTACGTGGGTCGGCGTCTGCGGTTTGTAGTTGTAGATCAGCTGTTGGCGGAGAGCGCTCCAAGTGGTGATATCTGTCATTCATTAACGTGCCCGAAGATAATGTGCAACTGTCGCACATCGTTGCTCGCATAAAGAGCCAGGATAAAATCGATACGGCTGATGAACGTGTATAGAGTGTTGGGGTCTCCTTGGAATTTTTCCACGTTGCTTATCTGGTAAGCCACTTGTGTCATATTGGCCTCTGAGAGAGAGACTACGGTCTCGGCTTGTGCCATTATAATTTTTCAGTGTTTTGTTCACTTTCAATTGATTTCACTAGTAGTGATTTCACTTTCGTAAGTTTTTGAGGGAACCGATTTGGAATTTATAACCTCTACGAATTCTACCTTATTACGTGAATGTTTTAGGCAATATTGCGTTTCGGGACTCACACGCCACGCGATAATTGTCGCCGCGTGGATTGCCTTAGCATGGTTATTTAACGGATTACGGAGTGAATAAAGAGTACTGATATTTTTTTAACCTATCAACCTTTGCACTTCGCGTTATCCTACCGGCTGCGCCAGCGAGATAGCTCACTATTACCGAGTCGAATAAATGTCGCGCCTTTGGCTAACGACAACGCTGAAAAGTTTGAAATAAAAAACACGCAGACGAAATCGGTTTCGTTGTGGTTTATTCGGTTATCAGCTTAAGACTAATTTTACAGTGGATTGATTGCACAGAGTGTGGTTCTGGATTTGTATATTTTGTGTAGACTACAAATGCTGATGTAGCATGTTACATGAGTATGTATGCACGCAGGGACAGAGTGGTCATTATGTATGTACGAACTGAAGTGGATTGTATTTATGATTAACATATGTAGCATGTAATATGAGTTAGTTATGTATGCAGGAACGACATGATTTTTATTTATGTACGGACTGAAGTGGGACTGATGGTGATTACGTCACTATATATATGTATTAATTGGGCGTCGTTTAAGTTATTTATCATTGAAATCATCATCTAAATATACTATTGGATCATCAATTAAGATATCATTCATTAAAATTAATGCAGAAGGGACCAATTTATATGATGTTCTGCTCAAAGAGCGAATGATTTTCGGTGCAATTGACCGAGATAAGGCCCCCAATCTATAGATAAATGGTCATAAAACAGTATATATATATCAACAAATGTTTATAAATAACACGATTTACTATTTGTTTCTTCTATTAACATCAGATTCTCTTACGAGACCTCACATAATCGCCCATCATGTTCTGATTCCACAATCCCTGAGAAAGTCGCTACATAGATTTTAATTGTTGGTGAAATCGTTGACGTTTTCGTTAAGAAGATTTTGCTCCTTTAACCGCGATGCTAACGTCTCAGGATGTTATATAGTTATGTTTAGGTTCCTCACCAAAAAATTTAATTCTTCCTGTGTAAACACCTTAGCACGTTTATCTTCCCCTGAAAAGTCAAAGTCGTAGTTTAGCGTCATGAAGACGATTTCTCCTGTGTTTGCAGATTTATGACCGATTTTTCAGGAAGCCACGAGTTAATAAGTGCTGATAAATACATTTCATATTTTTCACAATACCAATTTTTTCGAATGTGCCGAAGTAACAGTCAGAACCATGAGAATCGGTATATTCCATATCATAGGTCTTGAAAATTTAAAAGTATACACAAAAAGAATGAAAACTATTAGAATTTTTTAACATGAACATAACATGTTTGGTTTTACTTACTCCTTGTTTTTTTTTTTTTTTTTGACAAATGTGCCCAATCTTCTTTCCAATTTATGGCTTCAATTCCAAAGAATTTTTTGTATACACATCGCAACCTTTCGTTGAATATTATTTTGGAGTTGGTATTGGCTCGGTAGATACCACATGTGTCGCCGAACGAATCGGGGTTTTACCGGCACGAATATTTGCGCACAATGCTACTCATTTTATATGGTATATTTTCGTTATAGGTCGTATTCCGATGAATGTCAAAACTAGACTGAGTACCGGTAATTTTGGTAGGCAGCTTTATACCGATAATGCAAATTGAGCAGAAAGCGTTAACTTGTTATTACCAGAGGTCAAAATTAATTCCTTGTTGTTTGTTTGGTCCAAATTTTCGCAGGTACGATTTTCACATATAATACTCCCTATTTAGCGCTCATTAAGTGTACTGGTGCACTAATGTGCAGGCCGATATCTGCAGCAGGCAGTTTTCCATTATATCATATACCACTTGTAGTTAGTGTTTTTCCGATCACAAAAAAAAAAAAAACATGGGGTAAGTACCACCAAACATGTTATGTTCATGTTAAAAAATTCTAATAGTTTTCATTCTTTTTGTGTATACTTTTAAATTTTCAAGACCTATGATATGGAATATACCGATTCTCATGGTTCTGACTGTTACTTCGGCACATTCGAAAAAATTGGTATTGTGAAAAATATGAAATGTATTTATCAGCACTTATTAACTCGTGGCTTCCTGAAAAATCGGTCATAAATCTGCAAACACAGGAGAAATCGTCTTCATGACGCTAAACTACGACTTTGACTTTTCAGGGGAAGATAAACGTGCTAAGGTGTTTACACAGGAAGAATTAAATTTTTTGGTGAGGAACCTAAACATAACTATATAACATCCTGAGACGTTAGCATCGCGGTTAAAGGAGCAAAATCTTCTTAACGAAAACGTCAACGATTTCACCAACAATTAAAATCTATGTAGCGACTTTCTCAGGGATTGTGGAATCAGAACATGATGGGCGATTATGTGAGGTCTCGTAAGAGAATCTGATGTTAATAGAAGAAACAAATAGTAAATCGTGTTATTTATAAACATTTGTTGATATATATATATATACTGTTTTATGACCATTTATCTATAGATTGGGGGCCTTATCTCGGTCAATTGCACCGAAAATCATTCGCTCTTTGAGCAGAACATCATATAAATTGGTCCCTTCTGCATTAATTTTAATGAATGATATCTTAATTGATGATCCAATAGTATATTTAGATGATGATTTCAATGATAAATAACTTAAACGACGCCCAATTAATACATATATATAGTGACGTAATCACCATCAGTCCCACTTCAGTCCGTACATAAATAAAGATCATATCGTTCCTGCATACATAACTAACTCATATTACATGCTACATATGTTAATCATAAATACAATCCACTTCAGTTCGTACATACATAATGACCACTCTGTCCCTGCGTGCATACATACTCATGTAACATGCTACATCAGCATTTGTAGTCTACACAAAATATACAAATCCAGAACCACATTCTGTGCAATCAATCCACTGTAAAATTAGTCTTAAGCTGATAATCGAATAAACCACAACGAAACTGATTTCGTCTGCGTGGTTTTTTATTTCAAACTTTTCAGCGTTGTCGTTAGCCAAAGGCGCGACATTTATTCGACTCGGTAATAGTGAGCTATCTCGCTGGCGCAGCCGGTAGGATAACGCGAAGTGCAAAGGTTGATAGGTTAAAAAAATATCAGTACTCTTTATTCACTCCGTAATCCGTTAAATAACCATGCTAAGGCAACCCACGCGGCGACAATTATCGCGTGGCGTGTGAGTCCCGAAACGCAATATTGCCTAAAACATTCACGTAATAAGGTAGAATTCGTAGAGGTTATAAATTCCAAATCGGTTCCCTCAAAAACTTACGAAAGTGAAATCACTACTAGTGAAATCAATTGAAAGTGAACAAAACACTGAAAAATTATAATGGCACAAGCCGAGACCGTAGTCTCTCTCTCAGAGGCCAATATGACAGAAATGGCTTACCAGATAAGCAACGTGGAAAAATTCCAAGGAGACCCCAGCACTCTATACACGTTCATCAGCCGTATCGATTTTATCCTGGCTCTTTATGCGAGCAACGATGTGCGACAGTTGCACATTATCTTCGGGCACGTGGAACGCAACATTAGTGGCAATGTCATGCGCACACTCGGAATGACAGATATCACCACTTGGAGCGCTCTCCGCCAACAGCTGATCTACAACTACAAACCGCAGACGCCGACCCACGTACTTCTGGAAGACTTTCGTAACACACCTTTCAAGGGCAACGTCAAGGATTTCTTGGAAGAAGCTGAGCGCCGTCGCCAACTCCTAAGAAGTAAGCTTGAATTAGAACAGAATGTTGAAGAAAAAAACCTATTTCTTAGATTAATTAGGTCTAGTATAGAAAACCTAGTGTATAAATTACCAAGTAACATATACTTAAGAGTGGTAAACCACAACATACCCGATTTACGTTCACTTTTAACCTTATTGCAAGAAAAGGGTATTTATGAAGAAAATTATACTTCTCAGAAACAATTTCAAAAACAACCCGCTCAAGAAAAAACTAACAAGCCCATAAATATTCAACCAAAATACCCTATTCCATTTCAACCATCATTTATTCCACCAACATTTGGCACAAATACACCACCCCAATTTAACCAATATCGACAACGGCCATTTTTACCCAATCCAAACTTTATGCCCCCACCAAATTATCAAACCAGACCACCTAAGCCATACACCCCTAGACCTTTCCAAAGACAATACATATTTGACCAAAATCGCTTTGGTCAACAAAATAATGTAATTCCACTACCAGTTCAAGATTTCAACTCCAACCAACCAACTAAACGCCCCAGACCATCTGATAGCGGCCATAGTAGAATGAGTTTAGATGAACTAAGGAATCAGGAAGAAACCCAATGCCAAGAAAATGTTTATGATTATTACTACAATATCCAGACAATCCATCTCCACAAACTGAAATGCAAGAACAGGAACAAAAAAAGTAAAGAAATAAAAAACGCTGAAAATTTTTCAAATACCAGCCTCGGAAACCATCAATATTTAATTATTACTCACAAAAAAAAGATCTTATATGTTTAATAGATACAGGATCGACAGTAAATATGATGACACATAATATTTTTAATCTACCAATTAATAGCACTAAATGTCTTCTTAGTACGAGCAACGGTCCGCTTTCAATCACTAAATCTGTTTCCGTACCACCTAACAATTTATTTCCAGACCGACATGAATTTCTTCTTCACCAATTCTCAGTAGAATATGATATGTTGATTGGTACGAAAATGCTTTTACAGGCAGAGTCTGTAATAGACTACAAAAACCTAACAGTGATTTTATAAAAACAAAAATACAAATTAATAAATAGTAATTCCTCAACAAACGTTAACCATTTTCAAAAACCAAATGCTGAAACAAATTTGTCTGACTCAAAAAATACAAACTCATCAAATTTTGAGAACCACATTTCTCATGAGTCTGAAATAGGAGACACAAGTCTCTACAGACTTGACCACTTAAATTACGAAGAAAAATAAACTGATGCAGCTTCTATCGCAGTTTCAGCACATTCAGTATAGGGAAGGGGATAACTTAACATTTACCAACCAAGAAAACATACAATCAACACTAAACATAATGCACCCATTTATTCCAAACTCTATAGCTATCCTCAGGCATATGAACAGGAAGTACAGACCCAAATCCAAGACATGTTAAATCAGGGAATTATCCGTACAAGCAATTCGCCTTATTGCAGTCCCATTTGGATTGTACCAAAAAAACAAGGTGCATCAGGAAAAAGTAAATTCCGAATAGTAATAGATTACAGGAAATTAAATGAAATTACAATAGCTGACAGACACCCAACACCAAATATGGATGAATTCCTAGGAAAACTCGGTAGATGCAACTATTTTACAACCATAGATCTTGCCAAAGGATTCCATCAAATTGAAATGGATCCTGGCTCAATTCCCAAAACAGCTTTTTCTACAAAACACGGGCATTATGAATACTTGAGAATGCCCTTTGGTCTTAAAGACGCACCCGCAACGTTTCAACGTTGCATGAATAACATTCTTCGACCGCTTTTAAATAAACATTGTTTAGTCTACCTTGATGATATAATTGTATTTTCTACATCTCTGGATGAACATTTACACTCACTTCAATTAGTCTTTGAAAAGTTAGCCGAATCTAATCTTAAACTTCAACTCGATAAATGCGAGTTTTTACGGCAAGAAACCACATTTTTGGGCCACGTAATAACACCAGAGGGAATCAAACCCAATTCAGAAAAAATAAAAGCGATACAAAAATACCCAATTCCAACCACAGTAAAACAAGTCAAATCATTTTTGGGTTTAACAGGTTATTATCGTAAATTCATACCAAATTATGCTGACATAACGAAACCAATGACAAAGGGACTATAGAAAGACTCAAAAATAAATGCTCAAGACTGCATTCAATAAACTAAAACAATTAATTTCAGATGACCCCATTTTAAAAATACCAGATTTTAATCGTAAACTCACCTTGACCACTGATGCTAGTAAAGTAGCCCTTGGGGCTGTACTCTCACAAGACGAACATCCAATAAATTACATTAGCCGAACATTAAACGACCACGAAATTAATTATATCGCAATAGAACTATAGCTATTAGCTATCGGTTGGGCAACGAAAACTTACTTGGACGACATTTTGAAATAACCAGCGACCACCAACCTCTTTGTTGGTTGTATAAAATGAAAGATCCTAACTCTAAATTAACCCGATGGAGAGTAAAATTATCAAAATACGATTTTGATATTAAATATATAAAAGAAAAAGAAAACTATGTGGCTGATGCCCTCTCTCGTATAAAAATTGAACAAGCATATTTCGGTGAACAAACACAACATAGCGCTCGCGAAGACAATAGTAACTTAATTTTTATCACAGAAAAGCCAACCAATGTTTTTAAAAGGCAAGTCATCTTCTTAAAAGGTTCTCCAAATATTAAAAACGAAAACTATTTCGATAAGCAAATTACTTACATATCATATGACAAAATGACAACAGAAAGTGCCAAACAATACCTCATAAATCATTTTTGTGCTAAGACCAGCGTTTTATACATAGACGGAGATTTTGAAGTGATTCAAAATGCCCACGAAGACATAATAAATACAAATCATACTAAAATTTTTCGTAGTCTCATTTTATTAAAAATATTCCCACATACGCAGCTTTTAAAAAACTTATTTTAAATGCCCATGAGAAACTCTTACATCCTAGCATACAAAAGACAGTAAAACTTTTTAATGAACCATATTATTTTCCTAAGAGCCAATTGCTTACTTAAAATATTATTAATGAATGTCATATTTGTAATCATTCAAAAACCGAACACCGTAATACAAAAATGCTCATGAAAATAAAACCGAACCCCGAACATTGCCGCGACAAGTTTGTAATAGACATCTACTCATCTGAAGGTAAACATTATGTTAGCTGTACAGACACTTATTCAAAGTTCGGTACCCTTGAAGAAATCAAAACTAAAGATTGGATAGAATGCAAAAATGCACTTATGCGCATTTTTAACCAGCTAGGAAAGCCCGCACTACTGAAAGCCGATCGAGACGGAGCACTTTCAAGTTTAGCATTAAAGCGATGGCTTGAAAGCGAAGGCGTCGAGTTACAACTTAATACAGCAAAGACAAGCGCAGCAGACATAGAACGTTTGCATAAAACAATAAACGAAACGATTCGCGTTATTCAAAATTCTGATAACGAAAACAAATTAAGTAAAATTGAAATATTACTTTTGACATATAGTATATTTTATATAATCACAAAACCAAACATGATACAACTGGACAAACCCCTGCACATATATTTTTGTACGCTGGACAACCCAAAATAAACTCACAGGAAAACAAAGAAAAAATAATAAATAAAATCAATAGCGAACGGCAAGAGTATGAAATTGATACAAGATATAGAAAAGGACCATTGCAGAAAGGAAAACTAGAGAATACCTTTAAAGAAAACAAAAATGTTGAACAAGTAGACCCTGATCATTATAAAATTACAAACAGAAATAGGGAGACATATTATTACTATAAAACACAATTTAAAAAACGAAAGAAAATTAACCAAATTCAAACTCTACAGGTCCCTGGTGCACAATAATAATTTATCGCGCGTTAATCACCACATGTCACACCCAGCAAATCCAAGTAAACAACATAGAAACTGATCATGGATACTTACTGTTCTCAGATAAACCATTGGAAATCCCATCTAAATATGAAAACCATTGCGTACGTATTAACATAACAGAAATAGATATAGCTTCCAATTATTTCCAAGAACAAATGCATAATCATACAAATTCGCCTCAAGAAAAATATTTGTTTAAAAAACTGCAGCGAGAATTAAATGGCAATATATTACATCAACAACACAGACAGAAACGGGGATTACTTAACATAGTAGGTTCAGCATATACATTTTTATTTGGTACTCTAGATGAAGAGGATCGTATTGAATTTCAAAAAAACATAAATATCGTTGCACAAAATTCAATTCAACTTCAATAAATTAACAACATAATAGAATAAGTAAATGAAGGGATGGAAAAACTTAAACAGTATGAAAACAACCGCAATATACAAGATACATTGAAATGGAAATGCAGGTATATAGACTTGGACTTTTTAATCCAAAATTACTAAATTATGATGAACTGACCAGCATCAATAATCGTAATATCTTACATATAAAAACCTCCACCTGGGCCAATTATCAGGAAAATATCATTCTCATTATATCAAATATCCCTACCGACTTCCAAACCTTTAACACTATAAAAATAACTCCTTATCCCGACTCTAAAGGTTACCAACTAGATTATATCAGCACTACATCTTACTATCAACAAAATAACAAAGTTTATAATATAGAAAACGAAGAAATTAATTATAATTGCCCAAATAAAATTATATTAGGCCGATACGAGCGCTTGCCTCCATCTCCGACCAGCTTTTTGAAGCGTTTGAAGAGCGAAAAGACACCTGAATAGCCACACTAAAAATTTTGTCTTGCATTCAAATGTATATGCGTTACGCATCTTAGTGTTTATATTGTCTTTGGTTCAGGATATTCCCTAGTCGGGTGCTCCCGCCTAGAGTCTCCACACTTGCTATAAAAGCTTTTTCTATACTTATTTCTCAATGTATATTGGGTAACAAGCGAGTAGAATTTAGTGTAATTATAAATGAAAAAATGTTTTCATGTTTATACATATATTTGTTTTATCTTATTGCTACTTGCAGATCAAAGGCAGAAGAGTAAAACTGGATCTGAGCGCTGCTGTTCTACAACATGCTGTATTTTGTAACAACCATTAAGTTAAATACAGTACTTAAATATATACATACCTATACATATATATATATATATATATATATATATATATATATATATATATATATATATATATATCTAGTATATATATATTATATACATATAGTATATTTTATATTTAATAAGTTGCTTTGATGCTTAAAAATGTAATATATTTTCGAAATAGTAGGAAAAATTGTTAATAGAGGACTAATATGTAATCATAACTATAAATGCGTAAATACATATATTTTATTATTCGGTTAGTCGCTAAAATGTATAGCACAATTTACAAAACAAATTGTTTTAAATACTTAACCATAAAAAAATTAAGTGCGTTTTAGTTTTGCTTAAAATGTAGTTTGTTCAACAAAGAAATCGTATATCCATTTAATGTGTCCCCACCACTAAAATTTGCCAATGTATCTCAGTAAGATACGAACGGATACAGTTAAATTCGATAAATTTATTAGGGGAAACGAATTAAATATTATATTACGGACGCTCTTCTCAGTGTAAAGTTTATGTATTCCTTAACGATGTAGTACTGCTAATCAAAAATGCTATTGATCAATGTCAAGATAGCAATAGCATAGCGAGAAGTTGTGCCCTTCATAAGATTGTGACATTTGCATGACTTTTTTTAAAGCTATTCTTAATTAACACTAGGTAACAGCCAAACTGCAATATTTGCCAAACCTACTTTTTTTTGATACATGTGGGTCGCCATATGACGAAAAACGACTTTAAACATTTTTGTATGGTGAAACTTTTTTTAAATTTTCAAAATCTGGTATTTTTTAGTGGTTTTTTTGCAGAGGTAAGCTTGTAATATTGATCATTACTCGAGAATGTCGTAACCGATTTTGAAAAGCGAAACGATTACTGATAGTTACTGAATATATCTATTAATCAGTCATACATAAATTTAAATTGAAATCATTGGTTTTACAACTATACATTTTTGAATTAAGCAAATGATTTCTTGTGCGTTATTTTTCACGATTTTTATTCTCGTTTACGAACTGACAAGAGTGTATTAGTTTTGTGCAATGTCAGTCCGCCTGTCGGTTTGGCTGAACGCAACCTTTTTCGTCGCTTTTGAAAACAGACTTAAAATTTTGGATATATGCTTTTAGTTGTCTGCTTCTGACAAAGAGATTTTTGTGCCAAATCGATAAAAGTAAATATTTCCCACAATATTACAGTTAGAGTCACCAAATTGCTGGTGACCTCCCTCGAAAATACCGACCTTGATATCCCGGCCACGTCCACTAGAACGCTAGAATTATATTTATATTCAAATTCGCTCATATAAATCATATGTCAAATACGCCGTCCACTTGCGTTCACGCGGGAAAACTTGGCTCGAATCGGCGGAATGTTTGGCGGGGATGTTCGCAAACAGATGGCAGTAGTTTTGTTTTTCTCCTTTTCGCCGGGGATGCTTGCATGCAGATGGCCTACTTTACTCAAGCCATAGTCTCCCATCTACTACTATCAGCTGATGACCGGAGAATCAGCCTCGACCTAAAACTACTACTGTTACCTAATGTAATGGAAAACTACGTGTAACTACCTGCAAGTATTGGTCTGCACCACCAGTATATTTATTGAGCGCTAAAAAGGGAGTTTTACCTGGGAAAGTTCTACCTGAGAAAATTTGGACCAAGCAGACAACAAGGAATTTAATGTTGATCCTAGGTAATAACGACACGTTAAAGCTTTCTGCCCAATTTGGAGTATTGGTATAAAGCTGCCTACCAGAATTACCGATGCTCAGTCTAGTTCTGACATTCATCGAAATTCAAGCTATAACGAAAATATATAACGTTGATAAGTTAGATATTTCTGAAGAACCAGCATCAGTATTACATTTTAATGGAAAACCTCGTCTCATTAGAAACTTGTGCTAGATATTTTGATTTTCAATCCAGGCAGTTTTTAAATCTAATGAAAAAGGAATGTAGTGTTTTCGGTTGTCATAGGGTCATAAAGTTTTATTGGCAAGTAGAGCAACGAAGCTCACCATACATTCAGTGCATCTTTTGGCTGAAAGATGCACCAAAGCTGGACTTGTCTGAGGAGTCAAACATTCCCCTTGTAAAGTCCATTATTGATCAGTTTATCACAACTGATACAAGTATCCCAGATGTAGCTCCATTTTTGGAGTATCAAACGCATAACCATGGGCATTCATGTAGGCGAGAGGTCAGATCACAACAAATTTGTAGGTTTGGTATTCCTTACACCACATGTCCCAAACAGAAATTATATTCCCTTTAGCCGAGAACGCACAAAATATAGATGTGCATCGCAAGAATTCTAAAAATTACAGGGCTTATTAGAGTATCCGTTTGAACGTAAAGCCATCGGTTTTCTTAGCGATTTTAATCATTTTTTATCTCACGATCAACTTAACCTTAGTTATGAATGCTATATAACTGCACTCATATCGAGTTGAAAAAGGAAATATTTTCAAAACAATATTTTGCTGCTGTCAAGCTTAACGCCTATAATACCCACCTTCGTCTATTGCAGCAAGCCAATAAAGATATACAGTTTATATTAGATCCCTTTGCTTGCTGCACTTACATCGTTAATTACATTAATAAGTGCCAGAGAGGTATTTACAAATTAATGCGTTAAGTAGTTAGTGAGATTAATAGGGGCAATGTAACTATTAAGCAAAAGTTACAACATATAGGGCATAAACTTATTTCGGGTACAGAGATATCTGCCCAGGATATCTGCCATTTGACTTTAATATAATTGCGTTTACCGAGACGTGGATAAAACCGGACATTTAAGATTCGGCAGTTTTTGCTTCAAAATATAAATATTTGTATTTACATCACACGTTCATACATTTCTTCTTTACACCCCCTTTCTGCCATTCAATCAACATCTGTCTTACTATCCGATAGGGACCTTTTGGTTTTTCTTCCCGACGTGGCTTGGTCCTCACATAAGGATTCAAATTTACCATCCATGTCTCATGACTTTGTTGATGGTCTACATGAGTTGTCTCTAGTTCAGCTTAATCCTCTGCGCAACTCAAAAGACAGATCTATGTTTTTGATCTTCGGTTTGAAGTCGTCCAGTAATGTGATAGGCAGAATTTATTTTGATAAGTTTAATGATCTCTTTATTCATACCGACAGGTCCCAATTGTAAAGGTATTGATGTTGCCATACAAATATTTCATAATTGGCTGAACTCACATTTTGATGTCAGTGTTCCTCTTGTATATAAGGTGAGGTCAAATCAGCCTCCCTGATTCTCACGTGAATTACTAAGGACAAAATGCAGTCAAGGTATTATAAAAATTTAAGAAATCGGGAAATCCAGGTGATTTCTCCCGTTACGTCGTTACCAGATATAACTTCTCTATGCTAAGTCCCATATGTTACAAAATTTAAATTTATTTATAGATTTGTAAATTCTTAACGAAAATTTTCTATGTTGCTTTCTATTGTAACGTTTGAAAACGTGAGTGCGAACACAGATCAGGACATCGCCGATCTGCTGAAACATATTTTCAAACTACATTTTGCACATTATCTATGAATATTCAGCCTTATCCACTTCAGTTACAGTCGTGAAACTTTATTTTGTGTCCTATCATTACTGAAAGTTCGCTACTTTTTGATCTTAACACAATTAAACCAGTGTCTTCACCTGGTCTTAATATAGTTCCTGCCTGTGCGCTTAGGTACTGTGCAAAAACTCTTTGCAAATTTATTTGAAAACTTTTTAAATTGTCTGTCAACAGAAATATCTACGATATATATGCTAAATAGTTTAAGAGAGGGGATTTAATATTAGGGAGGGAATATTCCGAATTGATCACTTCATACTGTTTATTAAAAGCATCACAAAGGACGCGGAAAGGTAAACAATGTTTAAGTGATAAATGTTTATAATTACGTGTTAGTCTGGTATGAACCGTGAAATTTAATTGGCTTATCAGCTCAGATAAATCGATTACGCCAGTAATTAATTATTGTCTAAAGATTACACTAAACACAGTTCTCCGATTTGATGAAGGGGGGAGATTTATTAATAAGAGTCTACTTGAATAAGATGGCAAACGGGCATTAGGGTCCCAGCTTAATCCGCGAAAGGCAAATAGTAAGAATTGCTTCTGTACTGACTTAATTCGGTCTTGATGTGAAGTGTATTGTGGGGACCATACGCATGACTCGAACTCAAGAATAGGACGGACAAGAGAAATGAAAAGAATATTTGTCTTTTATGGGTCATCAAACTCCTTGGATCATCTATTAATGAAACGCTATTAAGAGATAACATTTCGGTCTTTGGCGGAAGCTGCTCTTTATTGGTCAACCACTTAAATTTTTCCGCAAATTGCATTTTTTTATGGCCTTTATAAACAGATAGGTGGCATTTTTGATATCGTAAACAGTGAGATTTCCGTTTGATCGTTTCAGATTCTTGCTCTTCAGACGAGAGAAATGAAAGGCGTATGTAAAGATACTACAGTTTACCGAACGAATTCTGGTACATGCAGTCGTATGATATGCCCTGCTGTTTTAAAACGAAGGCTACGCGCCGTTGTTCGCTTACATCGGTAAGAATTTGAACATCTGCAGATCTCTCGGATCTGCAGTTGTGAGAAATGGGGGAGCAGCTTCCCAAAGGTGTGTCTTATAGTTCGCTTGGTGTGTTTAGTTGAGGAGGTACATGATGCTGAGTCATTCCAGCAGTGAGCCTTTGAATCTGAGCTACTCTATTGGATACAAAAACGTCAAAGTTTGAAGGAGATTGACGAATCCAAGATAGAGCTGCTGTAGAATCCGACCAACAGTGTGTGTTGCACGATGTTGTAAATCCTTGCGAATGTTAGAGACAAGCTCTCCGAGTAAAAGTGCGGCTGAAAGCTCTATTATTATTATTATTATAGGCTGCAATGCTTGCATTAAAAATGGATGCATTTCTTATGTAGCATCTGGAAGCATTACAAAGTAAGGATACTTGAAACTAATCACCATAGGGATATGGGATGTTGAATTACACGAAATACTGTGCAAACTTTGCGGTAGGCTTTCATGCCAAGTTAAACTCACCTTCCACAAGAATTGCAAGAATAATTTAGCCCTGGTAATATTGGGGAAAATAAGTCCGCAGGGATCACACAACTTGACGTTAGTTGATAGAATTGACATCTTTGTAATGGGTTCTTTAAACAAAAGTTATGCAAAGTTAAACAGGAGATTGTCCATGGTTGGATCCCATGCTAAGCCAAGCGTTTTTGATACGTGTGTGCCATTGTGAAACTTAAGCAGTTGATCTGATTCCAATTCGCCTGCAAGTGCAGCTGGATCGTTAGCGCACCATTTTCGAATGGAAAAATGCCCTCTTGCTAAAAGTTCCTTCACTTGCCGTATTATAACGTCTCCCATATCATCTGAGCTTGTGGTTACATGTGTGTGTGTGCATGTGTGATTCTGGGCATGTTTGTATGAATGCAATGCGATTTAAATGTATGGAAAAACATGGTTCAGCCAAAGACAATATAAACAGGAAGGATGAAAGATGCACCAAAGCTTGACTTGTCTGAGGAGTCAAACATTCCCCTTGTAAAGTCCATTATTGATCAGTTTATCACAACTGATACAAGTATCCCAGATGTAGCTCCATTTTTGGAGTATCAAACGCATAACCATGGGCATTCATGTAGGCGAGAGGTCAGATCACAACAAATTTGTAGGTATGGTATTCCTTACACCACATGTCCCAAACAGAAATTATATTCCCTTTAGCCGAGAACGCACAAAATATAGATGTGCATCGCAAGAATTCTAAAAATTACAGGGCTTATTAGAGTATCCGTTTGAACGTAAAGCCATCGGTTTTCTTAGCGATTTTAATCATTTTTTATCTCACGATCAACTTAACCTTAGTTATAAATGCTATATAACTGCACTCATATCGAGTTGAAAAAGGAAATATTTTCAAAACAATATTTTGCTGCTATCAAGCTTAACGCCTATAATACCCACCTTCGTCTATTGCAGCAAGCCAATAAAGATATACAGTTTATATTAGATCCCTTTGCTTGCTGCACTTACATCGTTAATTACATTAATAAGTGCCAGAGAGGTATTTACAAATTAATGCGTTAAGTAGTTAGTGAGATTAATAGGGGCAATGTAACTATTAAGCAAAAGTTACAACATATAGGGCATAAACTTATTTCGGGTACAGAGATATCTGCCCAGGATATCTGCCATTTGACTTTAATATAATTGCGTTTACCAAGACGTGGATAAAACCGGACATTTAAGATTCGGCAGTTTTTGCTTCAAAATATAAATATTTGTATTTACATCACACGTTCATACATTTCTTCTTTACACCCCCTTTCTGCCATTCAATCAACATCTGTCTTACTATCCGATAGGGACCTTTTGGTTGTTCTTCCCGACGTGGCTTGGTCCTCACATTTCTTTATCCTCACATCTTTATTCATACCGACAGGTCCCAATTGTAAAGGTATTGATGTTGCCATACAAATATTTCATAATTGGCTGAACTCACATTTTGATGTCAGTGTTCCTCTTGTATATAAGGTGAGGTCAAATCAGCCTCCCTGATTCTCACGTGAATTACTAAGGACAAAATGCAGTCGAGGTATTATAAAAAATTTAAGAAATCGGGAAATCCAGGTGATTTCTCCCGTTACAATGTTAACAATGTTTAAGTGATAAATGTTTATAATTACGTGTTAGTCTGGTATGAACCGTGAAATTTAATTGGCTTATCAGCTCAGATAAATCGATTACGCCAGTAATTAATTATTGTCTAAAGATTACACTAAACACAGTTCTCCGATTTGATGAAGGGGGGAGATTTATTAATAAGAGTCTACTTGAATAAGATGGCAAACGGGCATTAGGGTCCCAGCTTAATCCGCGAAAGGCAAATAGTAAAAATTGCTTCTGTACTGATTTAATTCGGTCTTGATGTGAAGTGTATTGTGGGGACCATACGCATGACTCGAACTCAAGAATAGGACGGACAAGAGAAATGAAAAGAATATTTGTCGTTTATGGGTCATCAAACTCCTTGGATCATCTATTAATGAAACACTATTAAGAGATAACATTTCGGTCTTTGGCGGAAGCTGCTCTTTATTGGTCAACCACTTAAATTTTTCCGCAAATTGCATTTTTTTATGGCCTTTATAAACAGATAGGTGGCATTTTTGATATCGTAAACAGTGAGATTTCCGTTTGATCGTTTCAGATTCTTGCTCTTCAGACGAGAGAAATGAAAGGCGTATGTAAAGATACTACAGTTTACCGAACGAATTCTGGTACATGCAGTCGTATGATATGCCCTGCTGTTTTAAACCGAAGGCTACGCGCCGTTGTTCGCTTACATCGGTAACAATTTGAACATCTGCAGATCTCTCGGATCAGATCTCTCGGATCTGCAGTTGTGAGGAAATGGGGCAGCAGCTTCCCAAAGGTGTGTCTTATAGTTCGCTTGGTGTGTTTCGTTGAGTAGGTACATGATGCTGAGTCATTCCAGCAGTGAGCCTTTGAATCTGAGCTACTCTATTGGATACAAAAACGTTAAAGTTTGAAGGAGATTGACGAATCCAAGATAGAGCTGCTGTAGAATCCGACCAACAGTGTGTTGCACGATGTTGTAAATCCTTACGAATGTTAGAGACAAGCTCTGCGAGTAAAAGTGCGGCTGAAAGCTCTATTATTATTATTATTATAGGCTGCAATGCTTGCATTAAAAATGGATGCATTTCTTATGTAGCATCTGGAAGCATTACAAAGTAAGGATACTTGAAACTAATCACCATAGGGATATGGGATGTTGAATTACACGAAATACTGTGCAAACTTTGCGGTAGGCTTTCATGCCAAGTTAAACTCACCTTCCACAAGAATTGCAAGAATAATTTAGCCCTGGTAATATTGGGGAAAATAAGTCCGCAGGGATCACACAACTTGACGTTAGTTGATAGAATTGACATCTTTGTAATGGGTTCTTTAAACAAAAGTTATGCAAAGTTAAACAGGAGATTAAGTTAAACAGGAGATTGTCCGTGGTTGGATCCCATGCTAAGCCAAGCGTTTTTGATACGTGTGTGCCATTGTGAAACTTAAGCAGTTGATCTGATTCCAATTCGCCTGCAAGTGCAGCTGGATCGTTAGCGCACCATTTTCGAATGGGAAAATGCCCTCTTGCTAAAAGTTCCTTTACTTGCCCTATTATAACGTCTCCCATATCATCTAAGCTTGTGGTTACATGTGTGTGTGTGCATGTGTGATTCTGGGCATGTTTGTATGAATGCAATGCGATTTAAATGTATGGAAAAACATGGTTCAGCCAAAGACAATATAAACAGGAAGGATTTTTCTTGGGGAAGGGGTTTAAAAATAATTTTTACAAACTTTACAAACTAGATTGGGGTGTAATTTAAAAGGACCTATTGCCTTTATAAAAAATAATATTCATTTGGAACCCCTTCCCCAAGAAAAATCCTGCCTACGCCACTGAAATATTCATACATATTGTGTACTTCTGCATACACACACACACAAACATATGCACTCGCACGGCATAGGCTGATACGAGCGCTTGCCTCCATCTCCGACCAGCTTTTCTGAAGCTAGCCTAGCGACTGAGTTCGTTGCTCGTGTCAGCAGCAAAGCGCAACGACTTCGGCATTTCGTCGTGTGGCTTATGAAGAGCGAAAAGCCACTCGGCTGGCGTGGCGTTTGAAGAGCGAAAAGACACCTGAATAGCTACACTAAAAATTTTGTCTTGCATTCAAATGTATATGCGTTACGCATCTTAGTGTTTATATTGTCTTTGGTTCAGGATATTCCCTAGTCGGGTGCTCCCGCCTAGAGTCTCCACACTTGCTATAAAAGCTTTTTTTATACTTATTTCTCAATGTATATTGGGTAACAAGCGAGTAGAATTTAGTGTAATTATAAATGAAAAAATGTTTTCATGTTTATACATATATTTGTTTTATCTTATTGCTCCTTGCAGATCAAAGGCAGAAGAGTAAAACTGGATCTGAGCGCTGCTGTTCTACAACATGCTGTATTTTGTAACAACCATTAAGTTAAATACAGTACTTAAATATATACATACCTATACATATATATATATATATATATATATATATATATATATACATATATATATATATATATAGTATATATATATTATATATATATAGTATATTTTATATTTAATAAGTTGCTTTGATGCTTAAAAATGTAATATATTTTCGTAATAGTAGGAAAAGTTGTTAATAGAGGACTAATATGTAATCATAACTATAAGTGCGTAAATATATTTGATTATTCAGTTAGTCGATAAAATGTATAGCACAATTTACAAAACAAATTGTTTTATATACTTAACAATAAAAAATTAAGTGCATTTTAGTTTTGCTTAAAATGTAGTTTGTTCAACAAAGAAATCGTTTATCCATTTAATGTGTCCCCACCAATAAAATTTGCCAATGTATCTCAGTAAGATACGAACGGATACAGTTAAATTCGATAAATTTATTAGGGGAAACGAATTAAATATTATATTACGGACGCTCTTCTCAGTGTAAAGTTTATGTATTCCTTAACGATATAGTACTGCTAATCAAAAATGCTATTGATCAATGTCAAGATAGCAATAGCATAGCGAGAAGTTGTGCCCTTCATAAGATTGTGACATTTGCATGACTTTTTTTAAAGCTATTCTTAATTAACACTAGGTAATAGCCAAACTGCAATATTTGCCAAACCTACTTTTTTGATACATGTGACGAAAAACGTCTTTAAGCATTCTTGTATGGTGAGACATTTTTTTAAATTTTCAAAATCTGGTATTTTTTAGTGGTTTTTTTGCAGAGGTAAGCTTGTAATATTGATCATTACTCGAGAATGTCGTAACCGATTTTGAAAAGCGAAACGATTACTGATAGTTACTGAATATATCTATTAATCAGTCATACATAAATTTAAATTGAAATCATTGGTTTTACAACTATACATTTTTGAATTAAGCAAATGATTTCTTGTGCGTTATTTTTCACGATTTTTATTCTCGTTTACGAACTGACAAGAGTGTATTAGTTTTGTGCAATGTCAGTCCGCCTGTCGGTTCGGCTGAACGCAACCTTTTTCGTCGCTTTTGAAAACAGACTTAAAATTTTGGATATATGCTTTTAGTTGTCTGCTTCTGACAAAGAGATTTTTGTGCCAAATCGATAAAAGTAAATATTTCCCACAATATTACAGTTAGAGTCACCAAATTGCTGGTGACCTCCCTCGAAAATACCGACCTTGATATCCCGGCCACGTCGTAGAACGCTAGAATTATATTTATATTCAAATTCGCTCATATAAATCATATGTCAAATACGCCGTCCACTTGCGTTCACGCGGGAAAACTTGGCTCGAATCGGCGGAATGTTTGGCGGGGATGTTCGCAAACAGATGGCAGTAGTTTTGTTTTTCTCCTTTTCGCCGGGGATGCTTGCATGCAGATGGCCTACTTTACTCAAGCCATAGTCTCCCATCTACTACTATCAGCTGATGACCGGAGAATCAGCCTCGACCTAAAACTACTACTGTTACCTAATGTAATGGAAAACTACGTGTAACTACCTGCAAGTATTGGTCTGCACCACCAGTACATTTATTGAGCGCTAAAAAGAGAGTTTTACCTGGGAAAGTTCTACCTGAGAAAATTTGGACCAAGCAGACAACAAGGAATTTAATGTTGATCCTAGGTAATAACGACACGTTAAAGCTTTCTGCCCAATTTGGAGTATTGGTATAAAGCTGCCTACCAGAATTACCGATGCTCAGTCTAGTTCTGACATTCATCGAAATTCAAGCTATAACGAAAATATATAACGTTGATAAGTTAGATATTTCTGAAGAACCAGCATCAGTATTACATTTTAATGGAAAACCTCGTCTCATTAGAAACTTGTGCTAGATATTTTGATTTTCAATTCAGGCAGTTTTTAAATCTAATGAAAAAGGAATGTAGTGTTTTCGGTTGTCATAGGGTCATAAAGTTTTATTGGCGAGTAGAGCAACGAAGCTCACCATACATTCAGTGCATCTTTTGGCTGAAAGATGCACCAAAGCTTGACTTGTCTGAGGAGTCAAACATTCCCCTTGTAAAGTCCATTATTGATCAGTTTATCACAACTGATACAAGTATCCCAGATGTAGCTCCATTTTTGGAGTATCAAACGCATAACCATGGGCATTCATGTAGGCGAGAGGTCAGATCACAACAAATTTGTAGGTTTGGTATTCCTTACACCACATGTCCCAAACAGAAATTATATTCCCTTTAGCCGAGAACGCACAAAATATAGATGTGCATCGCAAGAATTCTAAAAATTACAGGGCTTATTAGAGTATCCGTTTGAACGTAAAGCCATCGGTTTTCTTAGCGATTTTAATCATTTTTTATCTCACGATCAACTTAACCTTAGTTATGAATGCTATATAACTGCACTCATATCGAGTTGAAAAAGGAAATATTTTCAAAACAATATTTTGCTGCTATCAAGCTTAACGCCTATAATACCCACCTTCGTCTATTGCAGCAAGCCAATAAAGATATACAGTTTATATTAGATCCCTTTGCTTGCTGCACTTACATCGTTAATTACATTAATAAGTGCCAGAGAGGTATTTACAAATTAATGCGTTAAGTAGTTAGTGAGATTAATAGGGGCAATGTAACTATTAAGCAAAAGTTACAACATATAGGGCATAAACTTATTTCGGGTACAGAGATATCTGCCCAGGATATCTGCCATTTGACTTTAATATAATTGCGTTTACCAAGACGTGGATAAAACCGGACATTTAAGATTCGGCAGTTTTTGCTTCAAAATATAAATATTTGTATTTACATCACACGTTCATACATTTCTTCTTTACACCCCCTTTCTGCCATTCAATCAACATCTGTCTTACTATCCGATAGGGACCTTTTGGTTGTTCTTCCCGACGTGGCTTGGTCCTCACATTTCTTTATCCTCACATCTTTATTCATACCGACAGGTCCCAATTGTAAAGGTATTGATGTTGCCATACAAATATTTCATAATTGGCTGAACTCACATTTTGATGTCAGTGTTCCTCTTGTATATAAGGTGAGGTCAAATCAGCCTCCCTGCTTCTCACGTGAATTACTAAGGACAAAATGCTGTCGAGGTATTATAAAAAATTTAAGAAATCGGGAAATCCAGGTGATTTCTCCCGTTACGTCGTTACCAGATATAACTTCTCTATGCTAAGTCCCATATGTTACAAAATTTAAATTTATTTATAGATTTGTAAATTCTTAACGAAAATTTTCTATGTTGCTTTCTATTGTAACGTTTGAAAACGTGAGTGCGAACACAGATCAGGACATCGCCGATCTGCTGAAACATATTTTCAAACTACATTTTGCACATTATCTATGAATATTCAGCCTTATCCACTTCAGTTACAGTCGTGAAACTTTATTTTGTGTCCTATCATTACTGAAAGTTCGCTACTTTGTGATCTTAACACAATTAAACCAGTGTCTTCACCTGGTCTTAATATAGTTCCTGCCTGTGCGCTTAGGTACTGTGCAAAAACTCTTTGCAAATCTATTTGAAAACTTTTTAAATTGTCTGTCGACAGAAATATCTACGATCTATATGCTAAATAGTTTAAGAAAGAGGACTTAATATTAGGGAGGGAATATTCCGAATTGATCACTTTATAATGTTTATTGAAATCATCACAAAGGACGCGGAAAGGTTCATGCAAGGCATTGTTAGTTAGACAATGTTTAAGTGATAAAGGTTTATAATTACGTGTTAGTCTGGTATGAACCGTGAAATTTAATTGGCTAATCAGCTCAGATGAATCGATTACGCCAGAAATTAATTATTGTTTAAAGATTACACCAAACACAGTTCTCCGATTTGATAAAGGGGGGAGATTTATTAATAAGAGTCTACTTGAATAAGATGGCAAACGGGCATTAGGGTCCCAGTTTAATCCGCGAAAGGCAAATAGTAAGAATTGCTTCTGTACTAACTTAATTCGGTCTTGATGTGAAGTGTATTGTGGGGACCATATGCATGACTCGAGCTCAAGAATAGGACGGACAAGAGAAATGAAAAGAATATTTGTCGTTTATGGGTCATCAAACTCCTTGGATCATCTATTAATGAAACACTATTAAGAGATAACATTTCGGTCTTTGGCGGAAGCTGCTCTTTATTGGTCAACCACTTAAATTTTTCCGCAAATTGCATTTTTTTATGGCCTTTATAAACAGATAGGTGGCATTTTTGATATCGTAAACAGTGAGATTTCCGTTTGATCGTTTCAGATTCTTGCTCTTCAGACGAGAGAAATGAAAGGCGTATGTAAAGATACTACAGTTTACCGAACGAATTCTGGTACATGCAGTCGTATGATATGCCCTGCTGTTTTAAACCGAAGGCTACGCGCCGTTGTTCGCTTACATCGGTAAGAATTTGAACATCTGCAGATCTCTCGGATCAGATCTCTCGGATCTGCATTTGTGAGGAAATGGGGGAGCAGCTTCCCAAAGGTGTGTCTTATAGTTCGCTTGGTGTGTTTAGTTGAGTAGGTACATGATGCTGTGTCATTCCAGCAGTGAGCCTTTGCATCTGAGCTACTCTATTGGATACAAAAACGTTAAAGTTTGAAGGAGATTGACGAATCCAAGATAGAGCTGCTGTAGAATCCGACCAACAGTGTGTGTTGCACGATGTTGTAAATCATTGCGAATGTTAGAGACAAGCTCTGCGAGTAAAAGTGCGGCTGAAAGCTCTATTATTATTATTATTATTATAGGCTGCAATGCTTGCATTACAAAATGGATGCATTTCTAATGTGGCATCTGGAAGCATTACAAAGTAAGGAAACTTGAAACTAATCACCATAGGGATATGGGATGTTAAATTACACGAAATACTGTGCAAACTTTGCGGTAGGCTTTCATGCCAAGTTAAACTCATCTTCCACAAGAATTGCAAGAATAATTTAGCCCTGGTAATATTGGGGAAAATAAGTCCGCAGGGATCACACAACTTGACGTTAGTTGATAGAATTGACCTCTTTGTAATGGGTTCTTTAAACAAAAGTTATGCAAAGTTAAACAGGAGATTGTCCGTGGTTGGATCCCATGGCAAAATGTGGTCATATATATATAAAAACTACGGACTATTTTGAAACCAAGTAGAAATAAGAGTTCTTCATCATAGGATAGCTGATGCATAGATCAAATAGCTAAATAGGCTGCAGGCTCTGTACCATAAGTTATTGTATTCAACTTTAATATATATATATAAAAAATAGTGCGGCGTGGTTGTCTGTTTTGAGGCGAGGGGCTTGTGGCCTAAATCGAGATATTAATTAAGAAATGCTGTGTATGCAGACTTCAAATTCTTTTCCTTTGTGAGTATTTTCTCTAATATATAAAATCTACATAGAGCACGGTGATAAGTCTCCAAGTTCGTTAAAGCTAAGCTTATCTGGGAGACGGACAGAGTATTGACCAGATTCAAGTCGAGCATATTTCGGTAAAAAATCCTGTTCAGAACTAGCATCTTCATCGGAGATTGAAGATGCAACGGAATAATCGGCTTCGATTTCCCAAAACCGCCTCACGATGCTGGACAGTGCGAAATCTTCTTCCTAAATGCTTGGTTCCTTTACATATGTAGTTCGCGCTGAGCGCTTCGATTCAGCGTTTGAGATGCCACCAGAAAAAATCCAACCAAGTTTGCTTTTTGAAGTGTTGACAAGTGATTCGATAAACCAATTTGTCCAACACACATACGATCAAAGAACAGACCTGCGCCTATCAAAAGATCGATCCTTTGAGGTGCAGAAAATTGCGGGTCGCAAGCATGAGATTTTTGGGAATGTTCCAATCCTTGGCGTCTAGGTAGCGCCAATATGGCTGTAGCAACACGTAGTCGGAGGGCAAACAATTCGGGACTGCGCATAGAGGGCATGCAGATGTAACTGAGTAGCCATCATGCGATGCTGAACTGGTAGAGTCGGTGTTTGACTGCATATGCAACAAGCAGTGATGTTTAGCCTGACAGTGCCTGCAGTTCCAAGGTTTGCATTGTTTAAATGCATGACACTTGCGAAGGCAGTTCAGTTCCCCCAAGGAAAATCCAGCCCACGCCACTGAATTATGCATACATATTGTGTATTTGTGCACACACACACACACACAAAAACATAAGCTCTCGCACGATATAGGCTGAAACGAGCGCTTGTCTCCAGCACCGACCAGCTTTGCTGAAGCTAGCCTAGCGACTGAGATCGTTGCTCGTGTCAGCAGCAGAGCGCAATGACTTCGGAATTTCGTTGCCACTCGCCTGGCGTGGAGTTTGAAGAGTGAAAACCCACTTGAAAAGCCACACTACAAATTTTATCTGGTATTCAAATGTATGCATCTTACTCATCTTTTTGTTTATATTGTCATTCGTATATTTCAGTTCCTCTGCATTCATACACACATATACAGAATCCCACATACACACACACACAAATATATAAGAGCACGCTGCTGCGCTTGGCCCCCACTTTGATCTTTTTCTTTATTTTGGATCAATATTTCATGTCTGTTTCCCGTACTGAGCCTATATCATGTCCGGAAGATCCCTATCATCCCAGTTTAGAGGTATTGGTTGATTTACCTGCCCGGGTGCTAAAGACAGGTAATAAACCCCCAGAGCAAGCTAGCTAATTTCGAAAAACCGACTTTGCCAAAATAACTTAGCTCATTTCCCAGACTGACTGGTATCTCTCTATCGACATGGATAGTGCAATCGCAATTTTTATTCCACTTTAAGCCATGTTTTAATATATGTTTCCCGGTTCGTGAGTCAATTAAAATCTAACAAATCTGCTTGGCTTACACGGGATTTAACCAATTTAAACAAGTAAGAACGTTGCAGTCGGACATAACCGACTGCGTATACTTGTTCACAGTACATAGAAGTTATTATTATTTTGGAATATAGAATTTTTAAATTTCGTTGGGGCTAAGGTAGGCGTGTCCAACATTTTTTGGCTCGATCTTAAGAGGAGGTCACCCAAACACTATCTGCCAAATTTGGTGACTCTAGCTTTGAAATGTTGGGAGATATAGATTTATGCGTTTTGTGGAGGCGGGAGGGGGCGTGGCTGGGAAATTATTTACGATCTTTAAAGGGCGTTACCGGCCATCTACATTGAAAATTTGGTGACTCTAGCATTAAAACTGTGAGAGACATACACTTTCGCACTTTGCGGGGACGGGAGTTGGTGGGGGTGCGCGTAGGTAGGTGTACCCGTATTTAAAGGGGGTGACCACTAATCTAACTTTAAAATGGCAGGGTGGCTGGGGGGCGTTCTAGTGGGCGGTGCCGGGATATCAAGGTTGCAATCTTTTGGTGAGGTCACCAGCAATTTACATACCAAGTTTGTTGTCTCTAGCTTAACATTTTTGTGAATTATACACATGATAAAAAGGATGCCATTGATTATCACCAGGTGACTTTTGCAGGAGGACTGCACCAAATCCGTCCATATGCACTTCTGTCTTATGCTTCTGATAAAAAATCTTTAGTACTGGCTTGTGTGTTATTAATGTCTTCAAATAATTGAATGCAATTAACTCCTTTCCTCTAAACGTTATTTTGGCGTCTTGTTTTGTCATGTCAGAGAGTGAATTTACGGAAATAGCCAACTAAACACAGGAAACTTTGCAGTTGCTTTAAGTTGCACGGTATTGGAAATTTTCTAACTTCTTGCGACTTTGATGGAGATGGACTTATTTGCTAATTTGCAATAATATGGCCTAGATACTCAATCCTTGTATTTAAAAATAGCATTTCTTTAAATTTATCATTAGTCCGTGCTCCTCACAACGGGGTAATATTTCTTTTAGATTTGCAAGAGCCTCGTCTTTAGTTTTTGCAGGAACGATTATATCGTCTACATACGGTAGGCTACACCTTTGCGTGTTAAGTCTCTAAAAATAGGGTTTACATGACGTTGAAACACACTGGGAAAATTTGATAGACCAAACTGAAATTGGGCGTTGTGTGTGACAAATGAAGTATATGTCATTATTGCCAACATGGAAAAAACCCGCTTTTTTGGATCTATGGAGCTAAATATTCGAGCGTTTTGTAATCTATCCAGCTGATCCTTAATTAAAAGTAATGGGAAGTGGTCTCGAACAATGATTTTATTTATACGTCTATAATCAATACATAGACGATTTGTGCTATCCCGCTTCTTAACTAAAGCCACCGGACTACTCTATTCAGATTCGGATGCTCAATAATGCCGTCTTTAAGCCACTGATCAGTTTGGTTATCTTTTATGTTGGTCGGTTTTGTGCTTACCGGATTATAACTCTTTATTCTGTTCAAATCTGTCTCCTTGGCTTTTGCGCTTGCTTTTTTATCAATGTCTATCTCATTGTCTTCGATATTAACTTGCATTATGCAGCCAACACCTGTATCTGCATGTTCCGCTTTTTCACCTTTACACCCTCATTACTGATTGATATCCGTATCATTTCACCGTCTAAAAATTGCGAATCCACTACTAAAAAATTTGATTTGAATTGTTCACCGTCAATGATAAATTGCTGTTCGAACGAACCAACTGTTTTGACTTTGCCTTGGTTTTTCATTAGATATATGTTGCATTCACTTAATTTTGGTTTGTTCAATTTTTTGAATATCACTTTTTTCATTTTTATTTGGGCATTCCTTACTTATGTGCTCGTATTTGTTGCACTGAAAATATCCTACCCTTATCTTTATTTACACAATCATTTGTCGTATACGCTTTGGCAATGAAACAATAATATTTCACGTCTTTGCCTGTATTTTTCATTTGCGCTAATTGGTTTTTAAACTCGCTTTCCTGGCTATTTTTGTTAAATACTCCGACACTTTTATTTTTTTTAATTTTTTGATTTTCCACGAATTACTTCATAACACTAGCTTTTCTTTAAATTCCTGTAGATATTTTGCATTGTACAAAATAGCTTTATTCGTGCTCGTATCATCGATGCCGTCACGTATTGAATCAAAGCATAGTTTTCGATATTTCCCCGCGAGGCCGATTCTTTTATTTGCAATAAATATTCTTGCAAGCTCTCACTCTTTTTTATTTTTCTGTCTGCCATAATTTAATTTAATTGTGCACTATTTGTTGTTGATTTAAATTCGTTCATTCATTTATAATAAAGATATTTGCTAACCCGTTTAACGATCTTTTTGCAAACACGAATTTCTGTACCTCGTTCCAAAACATTATTGCTGCCATCTATTCAAACTCTTTTACCCATACTTCGATCGACAGTGAATCATCCCCACTAAATGATCGCATTGACTCCTCGATGTCATGAAAGTTTAACGGGAACATTGGAACTTCTGAGTATGAAGAACGGTTTTTGTTTCGGCCTTCACTTTTGTTGCTTTTAACACTCATAAACTCATTTTCGTCGTCGTTATTGTCTTCGTTGCTAGCTGAGTCGTCTTCGGCTTCATCGTCCTCATAAGTGCCTGTGTTAAAATCAGCTTCATTCAATAAATTATTTTTTGTCAAATTATTAAATATGCGCTTCATTAAGTCATTAAATCACAATTGCAAGGTCACTGTCGGACATATTGTCAGCAATGTAGTTAAGCAAAACCTTCAAACTCGCGTAATCGATTCTATTGTTTCTATCGCCATCCTCCTTAAACACGAATCTGTGCAATAGAAAAATATTTTGTCTCTTTTCTTTATGCAGCATTTTCCTTATGGCGTCAAAATCATTTAGGCACGTAATTTTCAGTTACTTTTCCCATTTTTTTGCTGCCATTTATGCGTGTGGCTCTCCACTTTGAATACTCATTTGCCGTTTATATGTATATGGCTCTCCACTCTTAAAAGTCTCCTGTCCTGTTAGTGGCGCGTCGTTTTCAGCAAAAATTTGAATTTGACAACTCTTGTGATATCTTAAATTTCACAGCTCGTCTTCGTCGTTGCACCGTTTTGTAATTGTTGATTTTACACAATTATTTTAACACTTTTCGTTGGTTGAGCTGCCAATATATGTGTGTCTCTTTTTTTCGGTTGAAAGTCCAAAATATGTGACCGTCTCTTTCTTCGGTTGAGCCTCTAAAATATGTGAGCGAGTTTTTCATCGCTTGAGCCCCCAAAATATGTGGGACTGGGGTTATAGTTAAATAACAAGTCCCTGATGGTTTTATTATTATAGTATTATATAATTTATTGTTTGATATTATGACAAAGTTTGGTTTGATATTTAAATAAAATTTTAACTTGAGATGTTTCGTCGTATTCCAAGCGCGTCGTTGCTTGGCACGTCCGTCGTTCGTCGTTACTCGATATCAACTCCATCTTCTCATAGCTTTGCCACCTCGTCATCACTAGATAGGGACTTAGTACGTCATTACCAGATTACTCCCGCAGGGATTAGAGAAGGGCTAGATGTACGTCGTTATCAGACCGTTCCCACATCTATATTGCAAATATGGAGCCACTAGCTCAAAAACTGTGGCAGATATAGCCATTTCCGAATTTTTAAGGCGGGGGCGCTAGGGGTCTTCTAGTGGGCGTGGCCGGAAAATCAGGTCGCAAGGCTGCAATTTTTGGAGGAGGTCACAAGCAATCTACATACCAAATTTGGTGACTCTAACTTTTATATTTTGGAAAATATTGGGCTTTTATTAAACTACGATTTGAGGTGTATCGACATGTTATCGAATTACCAGCCTCCCAGTGGGCGTGGCACAAAAATCTTAACACTTTGTCTGAAGCAGATAACCACAACGATATGTCCAAAATTTCTCTATCTTCAAAAGCGCCGAAAAATGTTGCGTTCATCCGGCCAGACGGACAGACATTGCACAAAACCACTATACTAAATAGTTTCATTTCATGAACGAGTATAGATATAAAAAGTCAAGGATGTACGGGAAGTTCAAGAAATATGGCTCTTTCTTGGATTGCACTCGATGTCTGATTGCACGATCTAATTTCATTGTCCTTAATAATCATTGTTATAAGGATTACCTTAGAAGGTGTAGGATACAGTTCCAGCAGGATCCTAAACGGTTCTACAACTTCCTTAATGCGAAGCGCAAATCATCAACACTACCATCAACTGCATTTTTTGAAAAAAAAAACGACAGCAGGCTTAGATCAGGCTATTACCGATTTATTTGCTGAATTTTTCAAACAACCTATAGTTCTCAGAATTATTTATCTCATTTTCCATATCCTTATCATGTAAATGATACTAACTGCATTTTTGGGCCTTTGATCACAGAAAGTTCACTACTAAATGATCTAAGGGATGGAGTACCAGGCTGCGTGCTTGTGTACTGAGCTGAAGGTCTCTTGAAGGCTTTGTATAAACTATTTAATTTGTCAGTGCAGTTAAGTTCGTTTTCTAACATTTGGAAAGAATCATTTAGTTTTCCTCCCTTAAAAAGAAAAGAAGTCTTATGTTCTGAACTGTAGATGTATTTCTAAGTTGTCTGCTATTCCTAAGCTGTTTGAGAAATTGATAACTTTTCATCAACAACATCTTTGTATATCGATAATTTTGTCCAGCCAGCAAGGGTTTATGAAATATATGAAATATGAAATATATAGATCTACTACCACTATATTATTGCAATTCACGTCTTTTGTTATTAAAGGACTCCAAAATAAAATGCAAACAGATGTTATTTACGCTGATTTCAGTATGGCTTTTGAATCTGTTAATCAATCGCATTAACTGCACGAACTTCATGTTCTGGGATTTCCAACTATCCTAATTCTTTGGATCTCTAACTACTTAACTTTAAGGACTCAAAAAGTCTACTTTAAAGATCTTGTTTCAAAGCCTGTTCAAGTTACTTCCGGAGTACCACAAGGAAGTTACATTGGTGCGTTATTATTCATGGTGTTTATAAATAGCCTTCCGTCTGGGATAAATCACTCTTGGGTGCTGATGTATGCCAATAACGTAAAACTTTGCCTGTCTACGAACTATCGTGCCAAAGGTTGAAAGCAGAAATACAGTAAGTGTAAATTAATATCTGCTTATAGACGAACGCTCTTTTTGAATAATTATTTTCTTAATGATAAACCATTTGAGCGTATTGACTCAGTTAATGATTTGGGTATTCTTATAGATCCCAAGCAATAATTTTTCTACTGCTGCTTTGGGAGCCCAGGGATTCATAAAGCGCTGGTCAGAAAAATTTGACGATCCCTACGTTACTTTAACTCTATATACTTTACAAGTTCGTCCAATTCATGAATTGGATCTTGTATATGGTGTCCCCAATACCAAGTTCATCAGGATACAATTCAATCTGTACCGACACAATTTCCGCTTTTTGCCCTCCGGGGTCGTAACTGGAACCCAAATTCTCGCATGCCTTCCTACCTTAGTAGACTATTACTTATATATATATATATATATATATATATATATAGACATATAAACTTTCTGCTCAGTGAAAAATTGTGAAAAATAAAAATTCTAACATAAATACACTACACCACCTTTAAGTGGGAAAGTTTTTCGACTCGCTGGTGCAACCTACCAGACGTGATAATTGTAATCTCGCGTGTGTGTGGGTGTTAGTGACAGTGACACCTTATAAAGCCCGCCCCAGGGCGATCCAATCTAATCTCGCTTATAGCGGGTTAACAATACGCAACTGCTACCTCTGGCAGCCGAAGTGTTAAAAAAAGGAATATATTTTCCCACGAAAAAGCTACCGTGCAGTAACCAAAAAAAATAAGGAACATTGGCGTCAAACAACCCTCCTCAAAAATGGCGAATACCTTCGCTCGCCGATCTATCCACTACCGAGCAGCTCAGCCTCTTCCGCTGACATGGCCACTAATGTCGATCGTCTCGATGTGGGCAGGCCACTAGAAGACTAATACCGTTATAACGACGATTTGCTCGACAGTACTGCAAACCGGAACGTCGCCACCAAGTCACGGTCAGCCGGTGCCCAACAATGCTTAACTTGGCAAGATCAACAACATGGCATTGCAGCACTACAACAACAACCACTACAGCCACAGCGGCTGCAGGACATCTGCCTCCACAGGCACAAGCCGCGCCACTTTGGAGAGCATTGCGACCCGCTCCAAAACCGTCAATCCGGCCTTGCAGTCCATCCCGCTCGACACGCCTGGTGCCACCTTGGCAGCTGGATCCTGTGCCAAAAACCCCCTCTGCCCCCTCTAAAGAATGTAATACGACAGCCTTCCAAGAACCGCTGGTAAATTGGCAAAAAGGTTGCTTCAAAAAACATTGTTTGCCGAAACCATGAAAAAAGGGAAACTACCAGCAAATAACCGCAACACAAGTAACACTGGAGCTAAGTCCGCAACTCCCACGAACTCCCCGGCAATCGGAAACACATATGCTCCCCTTGGGCCTCAGGAGGACGCTTCTGGTACTAAAGACGACGAGATAGAAGCTGCCGACGAAGCGCTGCCAACCCTAGACCAACAGCTAGCCGCTGCCAAGCCCAGGCCTATAACAGTTCCTGGCGTCAGCAATATTGTCGCAATGGAGTAAACCTTGGATCAGGCAGTGGGCCCTGACGCCTATGAGTTCAAGGTCGCTCCCTCTGGCAACCTAAGGATCTACGCAAAAGATGACGACACTCACAGAGTAATTATCCGCAAGCTCACTGAGGTGAGAGTCCAATTTAGCCACTTCTGTCTGAAGGAAGATCGACCATACCGCGTTGTGGTACAAAATCTGGCCGCATCTACTCCCAGGAGCCTGATTGAAGGTGCCTTCACATCGCACGGCCACACTGTGACGAACCTGCACAACCCGGTGGCTAGACAGCCCACAAGTGATGCCAGCCGCAATTTTTGGTATGTTGATCACAAGAAGGCTCTTAACAACAGGAATGCGCTGCGACTCAATAAGGCCGTCAACGGTTCATTGTTGAGCTCCGAGGAAGAACAACAGCATCAGCCCATGCATTCTTTGCAATGAGTTCAACCGCACCAAAAATTACAGCCCAAGTGTGGTAGGTGCGGCCAGTCTCATTTGACTAACTCGGAGTAGTGCCAGGCCAAAACGGTGACAGACCTGCTCCAACTGCGAGGGAAATCATCAATGTCTCCCCTCCTGCACGACACAGCCATTAGCAACCTGCACGACGAATCAGGAGCACAGCGCGTCCCTCGGAAGCATCCTTCAAGGACTTCAGCAGTCTATTGCAGCACTAAATGCCGCTGTTGCAACCATTCTCGTTAGCATCAAAGAGCTGCAGAATGTGCAAGGTTCTCCGCTGCTTAGTTTTCCCATCAGCCGTAAATAAAGGCAACCCAGTTGCGCCTCGGATCATGAAACGCTCGAAGCATCCTCCCAAATGCTAACGAGCTCAATATTTTCTGAAAGCACATCTCAGAAACCCATCTACACGCAAGCCGGTAACAAACAATGGAGGTACGTCTGTTAACGTGCGGATCACCATTCACCATTCCCCAACAATGTACTATCGTTCGCGAAGCGTGATCATGCCACTCCTTACAACGATCTATACAAGCTAAATAACATGATCAACCTAAATCACAGTTCCTGTCAGCCGAGGACATCGCTGTTGCAGTTCGAACCTTGTTGAACCAATTACATGCCGCAGCCACCAACGCCGCGGCAGCACTATATATTCACTGTTCATACCAGCTAGCACACAAGGGCGTTATTCCCATTATAGAAGGCCTTCTTGCCTTAAAAAGGCGACTGAGGAGGCAGTATGTCCGGACGCAGGAACCCACGATTGACAGAATCTATCGTGGTATTACTAACAGGGTCAGGAAGGAGCTGATTATCCTGAAGAGAAATGCCACAGACATCATCCTGGAGGAAACAGCAGCAGAAGAGAGCTCTAATATCGCGTTCTGGAAACTAACCAAGCAGTATAAAGGACAGGTTTCTCGTCCGCCATGCTAATGGCTCCAGTGCCAGATCGCCAAAAGACAGAGCAGAAGCTTTCGCCCGCAATTTGGAGGAGCGTTTCACGCCGTTGGAGACCGCATCGCATGGCAAGTTACAACGAGTCACGCAAATCCTAGAGGAGCTCTTCCAAATGTCTCTCCCTGTGGCACCAATCACAGTCCATGAAGTGAAGCAGCAGATAAATTGTCTTAAAACTGCAAAGCCCCTCGGCGAGAACTCCTTTGATAACCTGTCAATCAAGCTACTGCCATTCAAAGCGGTGATTTTTCTTGCTTCTATTTTTAATGCAGTCCTTCGAATAGGTCACTTTCCCACGGCCTGCCCAAAGCGGAAAACATCCCAACCAGCTAGAATCCTATCGCTCCATGAACCTGCTACCTGCCTTTGGCGATATTTTTTTTTTTTTTTTTTTTGGACGTAGATGTACTAACGAACAGTACATTCAAGTGGCCCAACGATACCAAGCACGGGCTTGTTAACGCGCGGACCCAGGCAAAATGCCACCCACCTCCCGCCCAACCGACCGAGGGGCGCGCCGCATAACGTGCGGTGACGAAGATCGCGAACAAATGGACAGATGACAAAGGACTAACGTTTTAATGACAGGGACAGAACATGCATTTTTTAATATATGGAAAGATTGTTATAACTAGATTATAAGATGCGAAAAGGGTTGTGGATAGCATTGTTAGTATTACATATTTCAAGAGAAATCGGTAAAAAATTCCTCGTATTTCTGCACGGAACCGCAAAACTAATTTGGCTGATTAATTCTGAAGAATCAATTTCCCCATTGATTAGTTTGTGTAAGAAGATTACACCTTGCATGGTTCTACGATTAGAAAGAGAGGAAGATTAATTAGTAAGAGTCTACTACGGTACGAAGGCATGCGGGAATTAGGATTCCGGTTAAGACCCCGGAGGGCAAAAAGCAGAAATTGTTTTTGCACGGATTCAATTCTATCCTGATGAATCTTGTATTGGGGACACCATATACAAGATCCATATTCAAGAATTGGACGAACAAGTGAATTATAAAGGGTTTTAGTAATGTAGGGATCGTCAAATTCTTTCGACCAGCGCTTTATGAATCCCAGGACTCCAAACGCTCGATTAGCAGCAGTAGAAATATGCTTGTCAAACTTAAGCTTGGGATCAAGAAGAATTCCCAAATCGTTAACGGACTCAATACGCTCTAGAGGTTCATCATTTAGAAAATATTTATTAAAAAAGGGCATGCGTCTATAAAAAGACATTAATTTAAACTTACTGTAATTAAGATTTAATAAATTTACTTGACACCAGGTTTGGAAACTGTCAAGGTCGGATTGTAAATTTTGTCCAGCTAGAGAGTTAGTAGACGACAGGCAAAGTTTTACTGTCATCGGGGTACATCAGCACCCGAGAGTGGTTTATTGCAGAAGGGAGGTCATTTATAAACAAAGTGAATAATAACGGACCAAGGTGACTTCCTTGCGGTACTCCGGAACATGAACAGGTTTAGAAACAAGGCCTTTGAAGTAAACTTTTTGGGTTCTTAAAGACAAATAGTTAGACATCCAAAAATTAAGTTATTTGGAAATCCCAGAATATGAAGCTTATGCAGTAAAAGCGAATGATTAACAGAGTCAAACGCCTTACTGAAATCAGTGTAAATAACATCTGTTTGCATTTTATTTTGGAAACCTTTAATAACAAAAGAGGTTCCAATAGGTTAGTGGTGGTAGATCTATATTTCATAAACCCGTGCTTGTAGGGTGAAATTATAGATCTGCAGAGATGTTGTAGTTGGAAAGTTATCAACTTCTCAAACAGCTTAGGAATAGCAGACAACTTAGAAATACCTTTATAGTTCAAAACATTAGACTTGTTTCCTTTTTAAGGAGAGGAATAATAAATGATTCTTTCCAGATGTGAGGAAAAGAACTTAACTCCACGGACAAATTAAATAATTTAAACAAGGGCTTTGAGACACCTTCAGCACAATACCTAAGAACGCAGCCTGGTACTCCATCAGGTCCCGGTGAAAATACGGGCTTGATGACCCTTAGATCATTTAATAGTAAACTTTCTGTGATCAACGGCCCAAAAATGCAATTAGAAACATGTACATGATACGGATATGGCAAATGAGATAAATAATTCTGAGAACTATAGGTTGTTTGAAAAATTCAGCAAATAAATCGGCAACAGCCTGATCAGAGTCAGCAGTCGTTTTTTCAAAAACATAGTCGATGGTAGTGTTGATGATTTGCGCTTCGCAGTAACGAAGCTATAGAGAACGTTTAGGATCCGCTGGAACAGATATCGAGTGTTATCCAGGAAAAAGCCAGATTTCTTGAACTTCCAGTACATCTTGACTTATTTATTTATTTATTAAATTGGTTAATTCCCGTGTAAACCAAACAGGTTTGTTAGACCTAATTGAGTTACAAACCGGGACACATGCATCGAAAAGTTGGTTTAAAGTGAAATAATCGCTATTGCACTATCCATGTCCCCTATTCTGGAGAGATGCATCCTTAGAAAGATATTGGAAAGTACGGAGATAAGACCTGCAATCCCGAAGTTCCAGTTTGGGTTCCAAATCAAGCACGGTACACCTGAGCAACTCCATCGAGTTGTCAACTTCATCCTAGACGGGTTCCACAGAAAAGAGTACGTAGTGGCAACATATCTCGATATCAAGCAAGCTTTTTATCGGGGGTGGCACGCAGGTCTTCTCTCCAAGATTAAGGATAAATTAAATCCGCAGCTCTTTAGCATCAATGCGAGCTTCTTAACTGAGAGAACCTTTCAAGTGGTGCAGGATGGCGCAGCCTCTCACACCAAACACATAAAAGCGGCGTTTTGGATCCCACGCTATGCAGACTTTTTACACAAGACATGCCCTCTGCAAATGCAATCAATCTGATTGATCGGCATGACCTTCCACGGTGGCCACGTTTGCTGAGGACACAGCAATCCTTGCAAAAGAGCAAATGTGTGTATAAGGCAACTCACATTCTGCAGAACTACCTCACGCGATTCGAAAACTGGGCTTGTAGATGGAACATCGCAGTGAACCCTGGACAATGTGCCACGGTTACCCACACCCTACGGAAAACTCCTGCCCCGGACTTTTTCTCTATGGAGAGCTACCAGAGCATAATCAGGACCGCAAATACCAAGGAGTCACACTCGACAGACGACTTACATTCAGCAAGCACGTCTCTGGTATAACAATCAACATTAAAGCCAAGATAAGGCGAATGAGCCTCTCGCTTCGAAATAAAGTCCTCATATGCAAAGTAATCCTCGCCCCTGTGTGGCGATACGGGCTCAAGTCTGTGGCATAGCCGCAAAAACACACTTGAACAAAATTCGCATCATTCAGCCCAAGACTTTGCGAAAAATAACTGGAGCCAAATGGTATATTTCCACACGCGACATCGCGAAGGACTTCAGGGTACCATTGGTAGGCGACATTGTCAACAGGCAAGCAGCGAGCTACCTAACAAAGCTCCACAATTATCCTGACGTTCTGGCAAAGAACCTGCTAACGAGGCGAAGAAGAAGGCGACTTAAGAGGAACTACCCAACATTAAAAGTCTTTAAATATGTATCTGTGTATATATCTATATATGTCTTATCTGTCAAACTCTAATCTGTAAACTCTAAATTTCGTTGAGCAAAATCATTATGTTAATCTGATAAAAGTTGCTAACATACAGTAATAGGATACCAGCCCTTTAAATAAACAAAATATATTAAACAAAAAGTTCCGATCAGAACTACTAGAAGTTTTCTACAGCTGTCCCTTCAAATGTGTCATACTAACTGTGATATTCATAACCCATTTCGTATATTATGTTCTAGTTACATTAATCTTTTCCATGTAATAAGAAATGTTTGTTGAGTGTTAAGTGATACTTAGTCTGACAGTGCCTGCAGTTTCCAGACTGGCGTATAATGACTTGTAATGCATGACCTTTCAGGCAGAGATGTTTTTTCTTACCTTTCTTATATCGCAAGTTGGCAGTAAAATTTTTAAATTAAATACATTTTGATATATAATGGTCTGCGGCATTGCAAAAAAGGCATTAAGAGCACTTGCTTAGTTGGATACAAAAAGAATGTTTTGTTTAGGATGTATTCAAGATATTCCCACCTGTTAGTTTAGCTTTGGTGTTATCATAGCGCTTTCGAAATTTCCCATCATTCGACATCTTTTCTCAATAAATGCAGACATGCTCGCCCAACTTGGCAACTTTGAGATCCTATTCCCATTATTCCTGTGTTCGTTGATCAAGCTAATAGCAAACGATATAAATAAGAACTCCATCCGAGACTTCTATCGGTTCAGTCAGTATTTGAAGAGCGCTTAGGTGCGAGTTGAGTTTATCGCTAAGTTGTTGAAAGTGTACATTTTTCTTCCGGGGGTGGTGGTGAGTGTCTAGAGCAGAACACACGATAACAGGTTAAAATAAATTGCACATATAAATTGTATCAAAACATAGCTGACATATTTAAAGGCAACCCTCGCGAATATCTCTTATCTCTCGTTACCTACATATGTTTATCTACACTGCTCTTGGCGTAGCAGCGTACATTTGTATGCACGTGATCAATGCTGCTCTTAGCTAAGCGACATATATATGTATGTATGTATATATGTATATGTGTACAAATGCTATTTCGTCCAATTTGTTCCACCAGTTTTTCTAACCAGTTTTCTTGCCTCATATTGAAGGAGTAGCTTCATCATAATTGAGTGTTAAGCCAAAATTCCAAACGGGGCGGATATGGATATTACAATTTTCAAGACTTTCCTCTTAGTTCGAAACCGCATTCCTTATGAATCACGACAACTTGTTGAACAACTGTTACTGCTTTTTCTATACTGGAGAAACAGTGAATGAAGTTGTCTACGTAATGGTCCATCACGATTTGATCGCTAAAGAAATCTTAACTTGATGAAATATTTTTCATATACTCAGACTCTCTTTTGTCGAAATTTCATCAACAGCTGTACATATCAGATATCAGGCTCCTTGTTTCTTGCAACTGGATTGATCGCTCTTCTACTTTCCCTTTATGGTCCAACGTTAATTTTCGTGTGCCCATTTCACAATCCACAAAATTGTCCTCTATTAGCTTATCCTCCATCTCGGCATATTCCATAACACAAACTAGCAAGCTTGGTAGCAGCAACAATCGGACCAAATGCGCGTTGTCCAGACGGATCAGGATTTCGGGAACGACGTTGGCTTAGCTATGTACAGGTATCGTCTCCAAATGACTATATGTTATACAGAATTCCGAACACCAGTTATCGTATGAATTCTTATACCCATATTAAAACAGCTTATACACTCGGAAACCTTCCCGTTCCTGAACCAGCTAAGATTTATTTTAGAAATGCTTAGCAGGAAATGATTCTTCTATTTGCATGAAAATTTACAGCAAGAATTTAAACAATACTGTAGAGCAGTAACCTGAAAAGATGTCCCTGTAAATCACAATGCTGTTGACTGTATTTACTGCAGATGCTTTCTGCAATAGTTTGCCAATTTTCTTGTCGCAGCGTACGTTTGCGTTTGCGTACGCGAGCAATTTTACTTTTATAAAATTCTCAGACCTACCAAAATTTTACCTTAGAACTTCCATAATGTCCACAACTTCACTTGCTTTTTGCTATCGTAAAAAATTCTGCCTCTCACTATAGCCATATTCGTTCATCTTCATAGCAAAGATTTCCTTGAACATCGGCCATGTTTCAGGAGTTCCATCGAAATGAAGTAAATCATATATTCATGCTGCTGCATAAGTCGCCTCATTTCTAAAATTCCTCTGGGCGTCGATCTTACTACAGTAGATCGCACATTTGAATTTGATATCGGATTGCATGCGGCGCAATAATGATGCCATGTTAAATCACAACCACATTCCCAATTAATTAAATAAATAAAATTCAAATTGGGAATGCGCGCCTAAGGGCTATCCTTAGAATAGGTGGCGCTTGAAATTAAGTGATAAAAGGTGTCGCTAAAAACTATGTTTAGCCACACAGGATGGACGGGAGCGCTGTGGCACAACATCTAAGCCACCTTTCCAAGAGTCATGTTGGTTTTGTTTTGTTTTGTTGCCGTTTCGTTTTGTTTTTATTAGTAACGTGACGGCGGACACGGATACACCCACCCCAATACGGCGCTACCCCTTTGAGACAAACCGTGGAGGGGTAAGGATCATGCTGAATCTGCAACTTGTAAGGAGCCAAGACTCACTTCCATCGCGCGATCTAAACGTAATCAGGAGAGGATTTCAACGTTTGTGCTGCGTCAAAGTAGTTAATATTGCTCATAGAAATTTTGAGTCTTTCTCAAGAAGCGTTCATTTCGCTAAGAATGTCAGTGTGTCGCCATCGTTAATTGGTAGCCTGCGATTCGCCACTGTGCACATTGCCTGGTGAAAAAGTATGATATGAACGATACTGTGCTAAAAAATAGTGTGATATATTGTAGGTTAGGTTGTTCAATTCAGGCGGTTCTCAAGTCTGTTCGGCGTTGCGAGTGTCCCGTAGGATCAATATTTTCACAACGCGTTGTGTTCGGATTCAGAATACGAAGCCAGACGGCCTGGAGTTTAAGAAGACGTTACGGATTGGTAAAACCAGGTAACAGTTCTTGACTATCAGCCATCCTAGCGTAGGATGACCTGAATAGTCGACAATCAAACCCATGGGCAGTAAATGAAAGTAAAAAATTATTGATAATTATTGTTAGGTGAAATTTTTGTGTTTTGGTTTTGCTGAAATCTTTGTTTTCATTTTGTCGTTAGTATTTTTTGGATTAAGTTATTATATATATTTCATTTAAATGGCAACTGGAGGTGCTTCGGGTGAATATGGTCACCGAAACCGTTCCAGAGGACTGAGATGGTGCAAACCATGTGCTACCGACACACCCATTTACCACTCTCGGTCTCCCCCGCACCCCGTTACGAACGAAATGCAACCAGCAACACCACCAACAGCCAACAATGTAGCGCAAGAGGAACCGTCACGACACCGCAACGCCAAACTCGATCACGGCGCCACACATGCTTTCAATGTTGAGAGATGGGGAATGTCCTTTGATGGAAATAGTCAAAAAGCACCTTTTGATGCCCATGGAATAAAATACTGCGGTCATTCATACTCTGATGTCTGGTAAGGCGAAAGATTGGTATTGGTTGTACGTAAGTAAACGAGAGTGGACAATTGGCCATCATTGGGGGAGCCCTGCTCGATAGATTTTGAGGTCCATGGTCGGAACATGACCGGATACACGAGCTATAATAACGAGAGCAGCAGCCAGGCAAAGGGGCGGAATATTATATTCATGCGATGAGATACTTAGCTTCGCGCTTGCAGAGGCCCCCAGCTGAATTTCATCCAGTAAAAATCATTTAGAAGGGTCTGGCGAGAGCTTAGCCCACTATTTGTATGCGATGGCGTTTCCACTGTTGACCAAGTATTAGGTGTTATCCAATAGGGAAAAAAGCATGCGTCGAAGATTTGGAAATACAAACCAAAGAAGTGGTAGACGAAGCATGGCTATTGCCGAGGCGTCAGGACCGATCCGGTTGGTGAAACTACGAGGAGCATTACCACGATTTCTATGATTATGCGTCCCTGAATCGGAAGCTCATTTACAGTTGTCCAGGTACTATCTCTCCCAAGTATCCGGAATGCTCGGAAAACGGTCGTGTGAGCGTGAAGAGATCGGGCGATTCGCTTAAGAGAACGCAGCCTGTCAATGAGACGGCAGTCATCAATCACTCGTTGAGTTCTGATGTGCCTAATTTTGTGTACCAACTTCGCTTTATCTATTCTGCTTAGCTTTGCTCTATTCGTCTTGGCAACACAGTCTGAGTGGAGTTAATGCTTAGCTGCTCTCTCGCAACAACAAATCATAAACTCTTAACGCTCTGTTGCTGTCAACATGAGTGGCATCAAGGATGACCTAACGGTTTGGCGATGGCAAAGAGTACAACCAAAATCAAATTAACGACCAAACCAAACAACTTCTCCAGTGGCCAGAAAAATGTCTGCACTGGACACTACACCGAGCACCACCTCTAACAAATTTGCTAATTTAAGCAACAACATACCGGATAAGAATGGGAATGAAGATGAAACAGATGAAATGATAATTGAAAAAGATATTAACAATACTCCTAAGCCGCCAACTATATTTTTGTGCGACGTTAAGAGACATGAGATAAGTGACATGCTAACTTATCGTACCAAAATTAAAAAAGAGCATTTTAATTATAAAAGTCAACGCGATGGACACGTAAAAATTATGGTTTGAAGAATATCGGAAATTAGTTAAAATTATTTATGATGACTGTGTTAGGTACCATCCATATCAGCTTAAACACCATTTAGAGTTGTCATTAAGAATTTGCACTTCTCCACGAATACTGCATTAATAAAAACTGAAGTTGCGTCGAAAGGTCACGTTGTCAGAAACATAAGCAACATTAAAAGCCGCATTACCAAAGAGCCATTTAATAAGTTTTTCTTAGATATTTAGCCTACCAATGAGAAAGGGCATATATATAATGTTCAACGAATTGGTAACGCTGCTGTCCACATTGAGCCACCTCGCAAATCAATGATATAGTGCAAAGCTATCGTTACCAACAATTTTTGCACACAAAATCGTACTGTGTCAAATATTTCAGGTGTATAAAACGCTTTCTTAGACATCCAAGCAATACTTGCCCAAAAGACATTGAATTACCTGCAAAATGTGCCAACTGCCCGGAATATCATGCCGCTAGCTACAAAGGGTGTAGAATTTATCAGGAACTTTGTCTAAAAAGCCGGTAAGTAATCGGAAAAACCTTAGGAACATTACACGTCAGAATAAAAGCGTCTACGGAATATAACAAACTTTGTTGTTGCTCCACCCAATAAATCAGACTCAACACCTCTACGATTATCAGACCTATGACCAAATTACTTCAGGAAATAACTAGACAAATAACTCACTTGAGGGAATAGAACATCTATTAGAAAAACAAATTGAACACAATAACAATTTACTTAATATGATCATGTTACTCGTAAATAATATATGCAAGTAAATCTTAATATCGTAATATGAAATGCCAATGGGCTTTATAACCATGTTAATGAAATATCTTTATTTTTAGAAACGAATTAGATTCACATCATGTTAATATCTGAAACAAATATTACCAGTAGATCATGCTTCAGAGTGATTAAATAAGAAATTGTCAGAGCTGACCATCCGGCCGATAGGGCTCACGGAAGCGCTGTTTTTCTCATTAAAAATGGTCTAAAGCTTAAAAGTATGGACAGCACCAGGGAAAACCCCATGAAAGCTGCCATAATTGAAATCAAATGTATACATGCAAACGTGACAACATCAGCGATTTACCTCCCCCCAAGATTTGCATTAAAAAAAACTTATTTTTCCAGTTTTTTCAAAAAAAATGATTGAGTTTTGTTGGTGGCGACTTCAACGCCAAAAGCGATGGTAGGACTCTAGACTGTCGAATCCAAAGGTAAGCGAGCTATTCAAATGTAAAATAAAAATAACATTGCTACTCTTTCAACTCTTTTTTTTCACATGCAAGGGCATATTGGCGTTCGGACAGCTGAAAAATATCTGACCTGATTGAGTTTTTAGTATACATTGGAATCTAACAATTACATATAGTATAGTACTCCTGTGTTATCGAAGCCATACCAAATAATCTCTGCAACAATACACATCAACGCACTTAAAAACTATGTAGAAACAACTATTAACTTGGATATTTCGTTAGAAGTTGAGGTAGATTCTTCGGTAGAGCAAGTGTCATGCATTAAGCGAGCTATATGTATTTGTCGCCTGTAGTTGGGCATCAACAATCTATCCAGCTGTATCTTTCAGCTGAAATCCGGCGTCAAATACAAAATAAAAGAAATTTTCAGAAACGATGGCTAGAAAGCCGATACCCTGTTGACAAAAGATTATATAATTAAGCCGTATCTGATCTCAAGAAATTGCTTCCTGATTTTAAAAATGAATATCTTGCAACTATGAACATAATCTGTGGAGAGCGATTAAATATATTAAGCTACCTGCGAAGAAACTCAATAATTCGTAAAGGCAATGGCGACTGGTGTAGGTCTGATAACGAGCAAGCTGAACCATTTGGTCGATATTTGCACTGTGTATTTCAGACAAAACACATTGCTGACACTTAAATAGAAAGGGAAGTAGAAAGTTTTCTTGAGTCACCCTGCCAAATGAGCTTACCAATTCGTCACATTCGGTTTGAGGAAGTTGCAACTGAAATGAAATCAATGGTTTAACTATAAAAAAGTCTCCTTCCAAAATGCATTCGTTTCCTAACGATTATATTCAATGCAATACTCAGACTAGACCACTTCCCAAGTCAATGGAAATTTGCAGAGAAAATTATGATCCCAAAGCCAAATAAACCAGAAAATGAGCTCCCGTCGTACCATCCTATTAGCATATTGTCGACATTTTCTAAAGTATTTAAAAAATATACTTTCAAAGAGATTGTTGCCAACTTTGGATGAACTTGCCATCATTCTTGAACATACAATTATAATCGTATTTGGGTAAACAATAATTCTATGTGCAGCAAAAAACTGTATCATCGCCACTATTCCGTGCTTCTGCAAGAAAGCGTCTTAGGACCCGTTTTACAAACCCTGTTCATGGCTGACATGCCAGTTTCAAATGACACAACTTTTGCGACCAATGCCAATGACACAGCTATTATAGCAACTAGCTCATTAAAAAAAAAAGAAGCTTCTTAACATCTATAGTCAGAGCTCAACCTTATTTAAGCCTGGTTTCTCTGTTGGTAACTGAAAGTAAACCCCGTAAAATCTGCTCAAACAACTTTTACTTTAAGAAAGGAAGATAGTGCAAAAGTTGTATTTAAAGAGTCAGCATTTCCACAAAGCATCTTTGTTAACTATCTTGGCTTGCATCTTAATCGCACACTCACATGGAAAAATCTTAATAAAACAAAACGGCAGCAACTTATATGAAAAACTCAACGAATGTCCTGGCTATAAGGCCGAAAATCTCAAAGCAGTTTGGAAAACAACGTTCGCCTCTATAAAGCCATACTAAAGCCTGTACCTGTGACATACACTATGCTGCTGTGGGGTAATGCAGTAAAAAACACATTGATAGACTTCACAACCAATAAAATAACCTAGCCTTAAATCTAACAGACAAAAGTCTAACAGTAAGAAGACTTAAAAGAGTATACATTCTTGATCTCCCGGATAGATAGAACAAATAAGTTTAACTTCTACCTAGCAACAAAATAAGTAAAATATAATAGTAGGTTTTACTAGAAACTTTCTTTTCCTGTTGTTTTAATCTTAGCTAACCAAATTTACTACTCCCTGTCGGAAGCGCCCAAATGGGCAAGTTCTTAAGTCTGCCACCCGAGGAGAACAAACAGACTCGTGAGTGTTCGCTGATGTCGTGATGGGAAACCGACGTATATGAAATCTCTTGGATACGGGTGCAAGCGTAGGTTTGTTAGGTAAAGAAAGTCGGGAATTAATAGAAGAACTAGGGATACTATGTGTCGATAGTCCGAACCGCTGGCGGAGAAAATCAGTCGATTATCGCGCGTTGATTTGCCAATCACGTATGAAGGAGAGCCGACCTACATAGTGTTTTTCATATGTCCTTGTCTGAAACAAAGTGCTTACTTTGGAGTTGATTTCTGGAGAGTTTTTAAGCTCGCACCATCCGTATTGGGTCCTGTCGCAACCCATGACCGGGTAGCAGAACTTTTGGCAGGAATAATGAAACACTATGGAAATGAGGAGGAATGCTCAGTGGAAGGTGATCCCGATTCTTGGAAGTTGACTGGGGAAGAAAGAGCCGCTGTGGAGGTAGTTAAACGGGAATTTCTTACACTTGAACAGTCAAGGTTGGGAAAGACCGATAAAGAGAAACAGACTATCGACTTGATAGGGGTTCTCAACCGTTCAAAGATATACCATTCACACTATCCCCGGCCATGCAAACAGTTGTAGAGGGGAAAGTGGACAAAATGATGAGGCAAGGCACTATCGAGAAGAGTGACAGTCCTTGGAGTAACCACACTAAGGTGGTGCAACGGCCGGCAAAAAAATAGTTTTTTCCAAGAGGCTCGTAAGCTTAACAATTTGCCAGTGAAAGCTTATTCACTACCTTGCGTAAAGAGCATCCTTTCCCGAACTGACGGAACGCACTATATCTCCAGGGTGGATTTAAATTTCGATTATTGCAAGTCGAAACAGACGACGAAAACAAGCCCTACACAGCCTTTACGGTTCCCGGCCGAGCATTTTATCAATTCCGAGTAATTCCGTTCGGACAATATAATGCGGCCCACAGAGCTGTTTGTCTATCTGCCCCAGATTTCCGGACAAACTTGAAATACTTACAGCGGCTAAGCCATTGCTGACGCGAAACAAACCTCTCAATCAGTTTACAGAAATCCAAGTTTTGTTTCAGATTCCTGAAATACCTCGGCTTTATCATCGGTGATGATACATAATGATACATATGGACCTTCAGCGAGCTCGAGTTATTGAGCGAATCCCAGCACCTCGTTACGGGTAATATCACCGGTTTATTAAATATTTTGCGACGTTGGCTGTAACACTAGTGCATTTCTTGAAGAGGACAGTATTTGTATTAGTTGTGCGAAAATACATTTGAATGTAATGAAAAAAATTAAAAATAAATTTCTCTTTTTTTTGAAATAATTGATAAACTAATAAATATTTTAATGATATACATTTTTGTTTGTTCTTTTATTTTTATATATTTTTTATTGTTTTGAAGCTTTATGTATATTTCAATTTTAATCATTACTTATATATCATGTATTGACTATGAAATAAAAGTTTTTAGTCTATCCTTATTTACTTTTTGTTTTTTGTTATTAGTATCTGATATTATAATATATCGTTATCTTCTATCTTATCTACTTTATATGGTCCTATGTATTTAAAATCTAGCTTATGCCCTATTTCATTTCTTAATAATCTCCTATTTTTCATTCTATGTCATTTACTTTCTTATCATATATAAGTTTATTTTTCTGCTTGTTCTGTTCATGCATTATTCTAGCTCTCTTATATGCTAACTATAATCTATATTTTGATTCCTTAGTGTAATCATCTATATTATATAGAGGTTTAATGTGCCTTGTTAATATTAGGGTTCTTACTAAAAATTAATTCGTAGGGATAGTAGTCATGCGTTGTAGACAGGGTTGTATTAAAGCAATATACGAAGTATTGTAACCAAATATTCCAATCACTTTTATGAACTGATATATAAGAACGAATGAATTCGTTTAACGTGATTGCAAGGTTGAATTTCCTGATTTGGGATTAATCTTAATCTTCACTTGAAGTTAGTTCAACTTTGCGGACAACTTCTCATCTTGCTGGTAGAAGTATTGAATTGTTACCAGAACTGTATGTTATTGGAACCTAAATTTGAACATTTATATTGTTTGGTGTAATTATAAACCAATCTTTGGACGGTTCTAGGTCTATTTTGCAATTAAGACCTTTAACTATGCCTATAATTCCGTCACACGGTATTGCAAAATTCGCATCAACTATTGTGATGAGTTATATATTTATCTGCCTGTAGCTCTATTGGAGCGAGGCCTTTTGATTTTCTGAATGCTTGACCTACACCTTGAATATCTATAATGTTATTTAATTGGATGTCATTAAATACATCGGAATTTTCTTTTAGAATTGATATATCTGCACTTGTAGTAAAATCAGTTTTACCTGGTTCTACATTATAAAAATAAATATAAAATGAAGCAATAATATTAAGATTGAAGTTTATTGAATGAATTTTTAGGTTTTTTGCGTATCTAAAGGGAGTTGTTGGTTTCTCGAATTATTTTGGGCTACCAATTATTTCCCTGTCTATTTGATGTTCCTTGATTGTCATATCTTGTGTTATTGTTGCAGGAATTACCGCTATTACGATTATTTCCTCCAAATCTTACACGACCTCTATTATTATTATTGTAGTTACTACCGTGGTAGTAAAAACAACGGTAGTAGTCACGGCCATATGAGTTGTCACTATATGATCCGTTTCCCCTTCCTCTGTATTTACCTCTGTCTTTGGAAGTTTTGTCGCCTTGTTGTGAATAGAATGTAATTCATACTACCAGTCATCTCAGAGCTGTAGTGAACGTATTTGGCTATTGATTCATTCATTGTTGTGAATGAGCCTGCTTCAAGAAGTGTCTTGAGCTTTCTATTTTCACAATCTCTTGTCATGGTTGTTACGGCTTCTTTAGTACTGAAAATGTCAGCATGTTCAGCACCTAGGTCTTCATCAATATATGATGCTTCTAGCAATTTGCGTAAATTGTCTATTTCATTCGTAAATTGTGTGGCTGTTTTACCATTTTTGGCATACATTTGCCATTTTCGCCTTTACTACTTCGGATGTTTCACCGACAATTTTTGCCTGCAATATATTGATGATATTACCGATCTTACATTCATTTTGGACTTTGTAGAGAGTGGAGCCAATTATTTTTGATTTGATTATTTCAATTGCAATATTTTCATAGGGACCCTTTGTTAAGCCGACCAATTTAATTGCTGTGATGAATTTTTGCAGATGTATTTTCTTTCCATCAAATTCTGGAATTGCATGTGAGAGCTCTTTTATGTATACCCTTTGAGCAGCTGATTCGTTTGCCATTGTAATAGGTTTTTGTTTTTGTTCTATTACACTGGAATTTAAATCCGAATCTGTATCTTGATCTGAAAATTCAGCTACTCTTAAAACAGCTGGGATTGTTAGATCATTTAAATCTGTTTCTTCTATATCGGTATCTGGAATATTTGCCGATTCAATCTCTTCCTGTAAATTCAAGGTCTTGCTGGTCTGTCGATTCAGATTTTTCACCTGTTTCGATTGTTAAAGGGGTGGTTAAACTGTTGGAATTTCTATAACTTAACTTTTTCTTATTGTCATGATTCTGCCTAGTATGGAATGTTCTCTTATTACAGATCTGACCTGAACACCGGGAATGGTGGTCAATATGATTGCCTTTTGTTATTGTGCAAAGTATTAATGGCGAAATATCTAAACCAAATGTATTCATATATTTACTTTCCAGTTCTGATATTTTTATTGGGGTCGTTAAGACGAATTATTGAATTCTAGTTATAAAATTAGGGTCTCTAAAAAAAACTTTTGCTATTACTTCTATGGTGTTTATTTTAACCATGCATACGTATTAATATATACAGACAAATTTTATATTTTATTTTTTTAAATAATTTCTAGGTCGTTTGCCCTACATGTATATTTTTTCTTCAAGCACCTATTGTGCAACTTATAGAATTTAGTGAGTGTGTACACACAATAACAAGACAATAATGATTAGCTGTATCGTTATTAGCTTCAAGTCAGGTTGCGAAACATCGACTGTATTTATAACATTAGCGTTCGAATCCGCTAGTTTTGACTGATGGTCCAACATAATGGATAACTCGTTATTAACAATTAATGGGGGATCTGTTTTCGAAATCCCTTTACCAGTAATTATTCTGAGATTCAGTTTTATTATTTAAGTTTATTTTTGAAATTAAAAATGTATATTATTTGCCTGACTATTGTCATGACTGAAACTAACAAAAGGAAGTTTCGTTCTGCTTTGCAAACATTTTATTTGAAATGTATATTCGTTTTTTTTAATTTTTTTTTTGTTCAAATGGAAATATTGGCGTTAGTTGTACATATGACTGGTTTATATTATTGGGCTCTATATAAAACAATACCAGCCATATGTTGTTAGTAGAAAAGCCTAACAGAGTTTAGTATTTTTCAAGATGCACTTTAAAGTGCTTCAACTTGAGAGAGAGGAACTTATATTAAGGCAAAGTGCAGCCCTTTTGCGTTACTTCGTTCGTTTTTTCTGGCGAAATTGTTTGTTCAATTTGTCGATACGCTCTTCTCAGCATTGTCGGTATTCCTTATTTGCATACGTTTTCTGGAGATTCTGTTCCAGGCGTCTTTGTTGCAGCAGCCGCTTTACTCTGCCGCCACGCTTGGTATTCTTTAGTGGCTTCTTTTGCTGTCTTGAACTATACTCAGCTAATGTGAGTGGGCGTGGTCCATCGTTGGGATACACCTCCAGAGCCTCTTGAAAGGTAGGAGCGTCCCTTTGCTCGACAGGAGCATTATCTTGTAGAGCTATATGCAGCGTTTGTTGTTGTCTAGACATAGATAAAACGTCAATATGTTTCTTCACTGTACTTACGTACTTGCAAATCATTTGCGCCATCGTCGGTAAACGTTGTAATTTTTTGGCCGCTTTTATTCATATTGCTGCTGCTGCTGCTGCCGTTGTTGCTGTCGCTGCTGTTGCTACTGTTGTTGCTGTTACTGCTGTTGTTGCTGATGTTGCAGTTGTTGCTGCTGTTGCAGGTCCAGGTCTTTTAGACCTAACTCACGGTCGCCATATAATATTTCAAAAGGATTGCCATGTAATAGTAGGCCTTTAGTTTTTATAATAGTATTGCAGTGAAAAAGTCGTCCATCTCTTTTGAGGTCCGTTTATTGATTGAAATTTATAAATCATACATATCTTGGTTAGCCTAAGCTGCGCAACTTCTCTGCCAGTGAACGGCGGCAGAGACGTTAGCGCATTATGTATTTCTTATATGCTCGGCACTGATAGTAGCGAGATCTCGAGGGAGAATGTAAGGTTCGCGTATTGCTCCCGATCAACTGGTAGGCTTTGAAACCTTAACGTACTCTAGCGAGTACCAGGAACTACTAGAATAAGTGCGGGAAAACCAAGATAAGTTACCGGATATGAGAATCGAGGGAATGTTATTTTACTCGCCTTAAGGATGAGTTGAAAAAAGCGACGTAGAAATTATGGATTCCCAACGTTCTGACGGCCGGGTTTATCGAGAAGGCTAATGGACACGAAACATCCGGCCACGGAGGAGTCCTCAAGACCTTAGAGATCCTGCGTCGGCAGTATTACTGGCCCGGCATGGCTATGTAAGTGAGGGAATGTACGATTTGCAAAGTAAGGCTTCGAATTTTAGCATGCTGATTTCCCTCGGCTACGACGTAGCTACGGAGCGACCGTTTTAACAGCTTTACGTGGACTTTTTGGGAAAGTATTCACGATTGAAACAACGACATGCCTAGATTTTTATTGTGGTAGATTACTTTTTCAATTTGACGTTTTAGAAATTCATGCACGATGCTACGGCCGCTAAATAGGTGAGTTTCCAATTGGTTTCCAAAACCTTTGAAGGTGTGGTTGAAGCCTTCGGAATTTCTCATATGCGTACAGCCATATACACTCCTAAGAGCAAAGCCGCGGAGCGAGACAAGGGCACAATGTTGTCCGCAACTCGAGCGTATTTTCAACAGGATCACCGGGAATGGGATCGATATTTAGCAGAGATGGTAGCCATCCGGAACCAGTATACATGGCGACAGGAGCAACGCCATTTCTCCCTTTTTTTTGTCATCACATGTTTATAAACGGGGCGAAATACAAAGTGGCTCGAAAATTAGGGTCTCTGGGTGATCACGAAATTTTTCATCGGCATCCAGCGGATAGGCTCTAACTCATTCGAAGACGAGTTCAGCGTTAGATGTACAGCGCGTATGAACGAAGCCGACAAGATATTACAGTGAAGTCCGTGGTTGGAGCCATCCACAACTCTAGGACGTTCGTCGTGACAGCAACAATCCAAACAACAGCAAGGCTCAACACCAGTCCACCTTTTTTTCTTTTGTTTTGATATTTCATAAACTCTCCTGGTTTTTAAGAATCACTGTGTTCTGGGAGGGATAATTATTTATTAAAGTAAAGTAAACCTATAAGTTTTATGTACATATATATTAACGGTTGAAGGAAATTATCTGTATTTCACTGCTTCCAAAATATTGTGTTTTATATTTTTTATTCTCGTTTTCCATATCCCCGTCTTATTTATTTATTTTTTTTTTCTTTTTCATTTAATAGATGCTTTTCAGAATTAAATTGGCTATGTGTTTCAGTTCAATACAAATTCACAAATTAAAAATAAAAATATATTAAAAACCTTATATAATGGATACGATATTCGATATTATACCAGCATTTTTTTTTTGTTTTGTCTACTTTAGTGTTAACCAACAATCAAAGAATATGTAGATGTGACAACTAGAACACAAAGTGTGTCTCTAATTTTCTGTGTGTCAGGTCTCACAACCATTTTGGTTTTTTTAGAACATCTTAGAGAATTCGACGGCATAATTGGAATTGACCTATTTTAACAAGTAAAATCAAAAATAGACCTCACAAAAAATGTTAGGAAACATGATCACGGTTCAGAAGCGATTAATTTTTCTAAATGCCAAAATTTGAATTTTATCCAAATCGATGCCGCGGAAGTTCCCACCGCAATCAGAAAATCTTTTACTAAAATGATTGACCAAACAGTTAAGGAATTTGCGGACGTTAACAAGTCCCTACCCAACAACATAAATACTGTCGGCACTATCCGTACGGATGACAAACCTGTGTACTTCAGGTAGTATCCATACCCAATGGGCGTGTCTGAATTTGTCAATGTAGAGGTTAAACAACTTCTAGCGAATGGTATTATAACAATCCTCTGTGGGTCGAAGACGAAAAAGGTGTGGACGAATCAGGCCATAAACTAAAACGGTTGGTAATCGATTTTCGTAAACTAAACCAAAAGATAACGGACGACAAATACCCGATCCCAACTATTTCGACAATATTGTCTAACATGGACGATGTACAATATTTTACAACATTGGACCTTAATTCAGGCTTTCACCAAATAGAATTGGCGGAATAAGACAGAGGAAATACCGCATTTTCTGTCTAGAACGGATAGTATGAATTTTGTAGACTCCCCTTTGGACTAAAAAACGCCCCAAGCATATTTCAGAGGGCAAGAGTTGATGTCCTCCGATATCAAATTAGGAAAACTTGTAACGTATACGTGGACGCCGGAATAATTTTCTCCGTAAACAAGGAAGATCACGACAAACATATTGCGCGTGTTTTGAAAAGCCTTCGAGACGAATAAATGATGGTCTGACAAGAAAAATCAAAGTTCTTTAAAAAGAGCGTAGAGTATTTGGGATTCACAATGAGCAAAAGTGGAATACAAACATTATCTGCAAAGGTTAAAGCTATGAAAGGTTTTCAACCTCCAAAAACCTTGTTCGGTCTCAGATCATTTTTGAGGCTAGCAAGTTACTACAGGTGCTTTATAGCAGAATATGCTACTATCGCGAGACCCCTAACAGATGTCTTAAAAAGCGAAAATGGCAAAATTATCGCCAGCCATTCAAGAAAAGTCAACCTAAAATTGGTACCAAATCAGCTTGAAGCGTTAGAGATACTAGCTATAAAAGCCATTTGACCTAACGACAGACGCGGCAGGTCATAGTCTCGGAGCTGCGTTGTCTCAGGGCGGGCGCTCAGGCAAAGAGTACTTTGGGGCAGACGCCTTATCTCGTCAGTATGTTAATACGCTTGAAGACTCTGTAGATTCAGATGTTGTCACAGTGCACAGCGAAAAATCTCTTACATACACTATAGAGGCAACAAAAAAAAAACGGTAAATTGCTTCAGGAACCAGTTAATCATTAAAGAAAGTAGCACCCCTATAGCCAAAATGTTAATTTTTTTAAAGAAAAAGTTAAATTCATAAACACATTATTCAATTCTCTGACCGAAACACTCTCTTACAAACTCTACAAGACGTGGTAAAAGCGAACGGTGTTAACCCAATACATTGCGAATTGCCTATCCTAGCCTGTATTCAACACAGGTTAATCGAAACATTCCCTTCAACCGTGTTCAGATAGTCCAAGAATATTGTCACAGACATAACTAACAGCACAGAGCAGAGAGAAATCGCCACGAAAGGGCACAACCGAGCTCATCGCTCAGCTCAAAACAATGTAAAACAATATTTCGGGAAAATTTTTTCCACACAATTAATCGACTAGCAACGGAAACAGCCGCAAATTCAAAATAAGCGCTATGGGAAAATAAGTTAAAGACAAAGGTGAACAAAGAGGCATGCACACGCGCCCATGCAATCACGGCCCCGTTGCATGCACTTTTCGCATTGTGCGCTGGGTCAGCGCATTCTACCAAACTGCCAACTGTGGGAACGCACCTTGAAATAGGACACCTTAGCCAAGCTACAACGGATGCGATAGCAACAACAACAACTACAGTGGCAACAACGACAGCAGCGGCAGAGGCAGCAGCGTAGAATTTCAGCTTTAGCATAATTTGTCTTTGTTATAATAATTCAGTTCTTAAACAGCACTTAAAATAAACAGTTGTGTTTTTTTATTACAAACAATCTACCAATTGTTTAATTGGCGCCCGAGCAGGGACTGGTATAATAAAAGATAACGCATCGCGAAACTTAAAGTGCCTCAGTAAATTTTTATTTCGAGAAAGTGCCTAAAAAACGAGCCACAGCACGAGTGAGAATTTGTAAAGAACATCTTTACGCGTTCATCTCTAAGTTATTTACCGGTCGTACCGCTGACCTCTCTGTGTTACCGAGAATCCCGCGTCACCTGTCTGTGTTGCCGCAGGACAAAAAAGAACTATCCGAAGAACCGTCGTTGAGACTCACCGGAATGCTAATTGTATTGTAAGCATAGTGATTAAGAAAATTAACGATAAAACAAAAATAAAATTTTGAAATACCTTGAATTTAGAACATAGTAAAAATTTTAATATGGAGTGTAAGAAAAATAGAAAATAAAGTTGCAAATCAATATAAAATTGTCCTTTTCATTTCAATGATTTAAAAATTTATCTGAAATAATTTAAACATCTCGGCGCTCCTACTACATAGAAGAATAAAGTGATATTTCCTATTTGCTCAATAATTCTAAGCAAAGTGATAATTAAACAGAAGATAACAGTGCAAAGTGGTCCGTTAAATTAAAACAGAAATTATGCAAGACTAATTATCCAAAGGTATGGCTTCCCTTTCCGAGCGTACCGGCGCTCAGCACCGCCAGCCACCACGATCTACTAATACGGGAGCAGGGCGACCAGCCACTAGCACACCGATTAGTAGCCCACAATCTAGGGATGTAATAGTAGGTCTGATTAAAGAAACACTCGAGGGGGAGAGTTAATAGGGCAGGCCATTGCCAATCAAGACAAGTTAGATATTTTGTCCGATATCCCAATCGTAAGGCCAGTGCCTGAAAGCGAACAAGAAAAGGACCCATACATAACTCGATTAATTAGAGAATCCTGTGGGGACAGGACAACATTTAGCTGCTCGAAGAAAAATGTCGATCGAATAATGGGTATATATGAAGGCCAAGAGCATACTTAAAAATACTACCTACTAACCTTGGCAGTGCGAAATAAAATAATCGGCGAAGCCGATGTAGTACTGGAGTCGTACAACACTGCCTTGAACTGGAGGGCACTATCTAGGTGTCTGACGTCGTATTATGCTGACAAGAGAGACCTAAAGACCCTCGAGTACCAAATGTTCTCTCTGTCACAAGGACGAATGAACATAAACGAATTTTACCAGACAGTATACCACCAGCTGTATTAATACTTAACTAGTCGCCGGAAACCGCGAGAGCCTTGACTAAAAATTATAGAGACAAAGCCTTGGACACCTTTGTACGAGGTCTGAACAGCGATTTATCTTGCTAATTAGCAATTAAAGAACAGAGACATTCAAGCCATGCATTGAATTTATGCGGATTAGTAGAAAACCAAGTGCACCGAAACGCATTTGTTTCCAAGTTTAGACAACAAGCCCCACCGTTACCACCGAGGCAACCTCATGGACAGGTGTTAACAGGACATCAAGAACATAGACCAGTACAGAACGTTGCAGGACAAGTCAGAAACTTTGACCCTAGGTTGTATTATCCGCCACAAGTTCAGTCGATCGCAACGCACATGGTCCGCCCCAATGTACCAACATAAGCCCGTTCCACAACAATACGTCGTTCCACAAAAATATGGTGTGGCACAACAGTTCGTACCTGCTAGACAGAACCTTCAAGCGCCAACGCGCCCTCAGGCTCAGAAACCTGTACCGAGACCGACACCCATGGACATAGATCTGTCCATCAGGACAAAACATATAAATTATATGAACAGACCACAAAATAATGACTTGACTGGGAAACGACCACCGAACGCGGCCTATATGGGACCTCCACAGAAATTCCAGAGGCAGTTCCACATTGCCACTAGCGGTACAGAACCGATGCCTGAGGGAGTTGAAGCGAAAATAGTTTATCCCACCAGTATCGATGAAGAAGACTATTTTGAAGCTGTAACACAAAAAGAGGCTGCAGAATTGATCAGTCGATATGCGGAGGACAACGAACAAGAATACATGCCCGCCTCGGTCGATGCTTCAGACGTATATTTTTTAGACTAAATTGTTCCTCGTTACCGTACTTCCAATGCATAGCGGGGAACGGAATGACCCTTAAGTTTTTAATCGATACAGGATCCAACCAAAATTACATTCACTCTAATCTAGTTCAAAATCCCAAACAAAACCTTTTTATGCTAATTCCGTCGGTGAGCAAACTAAAATTACCCATAATACGCGCCTTAACCTTTTCGGTTTAAAGGACATACCAATTAAATTTTTTCTCTTACCTACACCAAAAATGTTTCATAGCATTTTGGGTAATGATACCCTAAAACAGCTGAACGCTGTCATTAACGTTAAAACGGCGTCTTAATCATAAATGGAAATTTCCGAATCAGCATAAAACAGTTAGAAACGCAAGCGGTTAATAGTATAAAACTCAGAGCAGATCACATTTCCGACAAACAAAAACGATATATCGACCAGTTGACAGAAAAACATGCGGAACACCGGTGTATTGTAAACATTATCCATACCCTACCACCCATCCCTGAAAACAGAAATAGATAAAGAGGTACAAAAATTGCTGGTTATGGTTATCGATTATAGAAAACTAAACGATGTGACAGTTTCAGATCGACACCCAACACCCGAAATCGGAGAAAAATTCGCACGAAAAAATGGGCGAAAATAAATATTTCTCAGTTATCGATTTTAAAATCCCACTCAAAGAGAAAGATATCGAGAAAGCAGCATACGCTGTTAATGGAGGGAAATTCGAGTTCACAAGACTGCCCTTCGGTTTAAAGAACTCCCCATCCATATTTCAAAGAGCATCAGACGATATATTGAGGGATCATATCAGCAAGATATGCTATGTTTACATAGACGATATTATCTTTAGTCAGTCCGAAGATGAACATGCTGAGCACTTAGAAAAGGTCTGCACGGCTCTAAGTAAAGCGAAAATGCGAAATGCGAAAAGCGAAATTTTGAAATACCTTGAATATAGAACATAGAAAAATTTTAATATAGAGTGTAAGAAGAATAGAAAACAAAGTTGCAAATCAATATAAAATTGTCCTTTCATTTCAACGATTTAAAAATTTATCTGAAATAATTTAAACATCTCGGCGCTCCTGCTACATAGAAAAATAAAGTGAAATCTCCCATTTGCTCAATAATTCTAAGCAAAGTGATACTTAAAGAGAAGATAGCAATGCAAAGTGGTGTGTTAAATTAAAACAGAAATTATGCAAGACGAATTATCCAAAGGTATGGCTTCCCTTTCCAAACGTACCGGCGCTCAGCACCGCCAGCCACCACAATCTACTAATACGGGAGCAGGGCGACCAGCCACTAGCACACCTATTACAAGCCCACAACTTAGGGATGTAATAGTATGGTCCGCCCCAATGTACCAACATAAAGTACTTCAGTCCCTTCCATAACAATACGTCGTTCTACAACAATATGGTGTGCCACAACAGTTGGTTCCTTCTAGACAGAACCTTCAAGCGCCAACGCGCCTCAGGCTCAGAAACCTGTACCGAGACCGACACCCATGGACATAGATCCGTCCATCAGGACAAAACATATAAATTATATGAACAAACCACAAAATAATGACTTGACTGGGAAACGACCACCGAACGCGGCCTACACGGGGCCGGGGCCACAGAAATTCCAGAGGCAGTTCCACATTGCCACTAGCGGTACAGAACCGATGCCTGAGGGGGTTGAAGCATAAATAGTTTATCCCTCCATTATCAATGAACAAGCCTATTTTGAAGCTGTAATACAAGAAGAGGCTACAGAATTGATACGACGAACAAGAAGAAGAGGCAAATCGAGAAATACGAGTTTTTCAAGACCGAAGTCGATTTCATCGGCTTCACTATTTAAAAAAACGGTGCTAAAAGAATGTGGAAAAAGTGAAAACCATAAAGGCTTTCCAGGGGACGCATGACGGACGCATTGTCCAGAAATCCCATTAACCCACAGATAAACAGTACAAGTGCTACTGTACGCAGCGACGAGAGCTCTTCTTACAACCTAATACCCGTTTAGGAGGTACCCATAAATGTTTTCGAGAATCAGTTATTTTTGCTTACCGCGGATGAAGAAAAATATGAATTTAGCTTACCTTTTCCATCTTATCACAGGCATATAATAAAGAAACCCGAATGTTCAGAAAAATACTTGATCGAGATTTTAAAGAAACAACATCCTAACGAAAGCACATATTAGAGCTCATAGAAACCCCATAGAAAACAAAATTCAAGTTCTAAGTTGATTTTTCTTCCCGAATATGAAAAAGAAAATGCAAACAATAGCAAAAGCATGCACAGCATGCAAAGAAACTAAATATGATAGGAAACCACTATGCGGGGAAATCCAGACAACTCCAATTCCTTCTTACCCCGGTCAAACCACACATATTGATCTCTTTATAGCACAGAAAAACCTAGCACTCACAGCCGTAGATAAATTCTCAAAATACGCCCAAATCAGATTGCTTAAATGAAAAGCAGCCGAAGATTTGAAAACCCCATTACAGGAAATTATGATGGTGTGCCAAAACTATTCGTCATGGATAACGAAAAAGCTTTAAACGCAGCATCCATAAAATTTTTGCTGCAAGATCAGCCAAAGGCAACAGTCTACACGACACCGCCGTATGAATATACTAGCAACGGACAAGTTGAAAGATTTTATTCAACATTGACCGATATTATGAGATGTATAAAAAATACGATGGTACGCCTAACTTCGAAGAATTAATCTTCAAAGCAGTGCAACTCTATAACGAATCAATACACTCAATAACAGGGGAAAGACCAATAGACAAATTTTTTGGAAACCGAAATATCAGAGACCCCCAACAGTTAGAAGCAGATAGGCAACAAATAAGAGAAAGAATTATAAACAAGAAAAAGATTTAATATACCACAACTCTAAGAAAAAACAGCTAAAAACTATAATATCGGAGACATAGTATACGTAAAAATAGATAAGAGATTAGGCTCTAAACTGAGCCCCAAATACAGAAAAGAGATAGTAGCGGAGAATGGGAACACTACGATTAAGACAAAAACTGGGAAAAAGGTCCATAAAAATAATATAAAAACATAAACTTTTATTTCACATTATTCTTGCCAACGTGTTTCGGACTGGCAACAATATTAGATTGTTCGCGCTCTCAACTTATTCCAATAAAAACGAGCTCCGCAGCAGTACGTATTCGATATTGAAGAATATGAAAAAGTTTTTATGACACTACTTGACATTTAGTAAATACCGCACACCAGCTATTCCCACTGCTAAAATACAAAATCGAAAGATTGAAAACTGATCTACGTAGACTCAAACCCTCCAAAAGAGCGCCAAGAGCGATAGACAAAATGGGAACAGCTTGAAAATGGTTGGCCGGCTCGCTGGACCATAGTGATCATGAAATTTTAATAACTAAAATTAATGAGCAACTAGAGAATAACAACAGACAGGTTGTTATCAATAAGATACTACAAAACAAAATTAATGAGATAAGCAGAGTCACCAACCAGATAGTTAAATTAGCTAAAGATAACGATCATTATAACGATGAGGAAATCACGATATTTAAATTCTAACTGCAAATTTTCAAAGATGAGGTAACAAATTTATTCCATGCTATAGATTGGGCAAAGACCAATACAATAAATTCAGTAATATTATCCGAATTATAAGTTAAAACAGTAGACAAAATTTTAGAAGAAGAAGAAGTAATGTTTTTAAACGCAGAAGAATAGCTAGAATTCGCTCAAATTAAAATAGCAACAAATGACAGAAGCATGCTCTATATAATTAATATACCGTTAATTGCAAGTGAAGTATGTAATGCTATGTTATTAAAGCCCATTCAAAAATTAAATGTAATAAATAAAATAAAATACTAGAATATTATAAAATGATGCCAAATAATATATGCAATAAAAGACTCTTGCGAATCTCATAATGATAAGACAATTTGTAGTAGAAATAACCGAATAGATTTAAATAATTATACGTGCATAACCCCACTCTTAAAACACCAAGCTCCAAATTGTAAGGTAGTTAACAGTCAACATACATCGCATTACGAAGACCTCTTTAGCGGAACAATCCTGCTCAACGACTTCGACGGAAGGGTCAAAATCGACAAAGAGGACATGGAACTCAGTGGAACATTCTTGATACAGTTCAACTGTGACCATTGAAGATGAAACATATGAAGCTAAGGAAATAATATTCGCAGAAGCAACACCACCTCTATTCCAAATGATTGGAGAAAAAAATTGAGTTGACGAAGTACTTTCGCTGCAGATGCTAAAAGAGGTCAACATGAACAATACCAAGAAACTGGAAACTCTGAGGAACTACAACAAAACCGCAACGACAATTAATTTACCCAATCTGGAATCCTACTGATACCAATGATCATGATCGCTGGATACACAATGAGACGAAAGATCTTCGCCACAGCAGATCAAATCATTGGAGAAGGTGTAGAGGCAGAAACAGTTACAGAAGCGAGCGTAGTTCCAAACCTAAGACGCTTTTACATCGCGTCCGAGCACGTACGCGTTTAAAGAGGGAGGAGTTAAGGACAAAGTTGACCAAAGAGGCATGCACACGCGCCCATGCAATCAGGGCCGCGTTGTATGCACTTTTCGCGTCAGCGCATTCTACCAAACAGCCAACTGTGGGGACCTTAGAATTTTGGCTTTAGCATAATTTGTCTCTGTTATAATAATTGAGTTCTGAAGCAGCACTTAAAATAAACAGTTGTGTTTTTTTATTACAAACAATCTACCAATTGTTTAATTAATGCAAAATATTACATGTTGATGTTAATTCCAAAGACACACAATATTTTCTGACTTAGATAAATTTTCTAAGCTTGCAGTGGTACAGGCATTCGTTCACGTGTAATCGGGGACATTAAAGCTCAGACTTTACAGCTCATAAGCCTGTTTCCTAAGACAAAGACAATCTACTGCGATAAAAAAACGTTGAAGCCGTTAGATCAATACTGATGAATAATGTTGACAATTCAAAATTTTAGTGCACCTCCTTTGCATAGTACTTCTAACGGACGGGTTGAGTCTTTCCATAGTAACCTTGGAAAAATAGGTCGTTGCTTAAGATTAGATAAACACTTAAAAGTACACAGTTCACAAGCACAGGAAATTCCAAACACGACTTAACAAAATTACAAAAACTTGGAACACAATTCACAAAATCGAAGATTCAGATTATGAGCATTTACATGAAACCCTCTCATTCTGGACAGCATGGATATCAAAGAATTGGCAAATGAACACCCTATAAATGTAAGCATAGCAGTCATTTTAGGTGTATCCAGCATAGAAGCTTTTCAGAATATTGATATGTTACATTTCCCAATCAAAGATACTAAACTTACTTGCTCGGTAGCCGATTGCGATGCACAAACCTTCGCCGTCTATGAATGCGTCGCCGCTGTAAGTAGCACATTCCGTAAAAGGCTGCACACTCTAACAACAGCTGGTGTCTGGAACCATCGCATCTTGTGCTACTCGCACTGGGCATCTGGAGCCGGTTAGGCTGGTTGACGAAGACCTTAATCTCAACGACGCGAGCATCATAGTCGAAGATAGTAATGGTATCAGTCAGCTGCTTTCGGGAACATATCTGAATGGCACACTATACGTTAACCATTGAGGAGTTCTGAGGAAAAAACCTTCGGTGTCCGCCTCATCCCAAATCAACTTGAGCAACCACCGAGACAACCCAAGTTTACCCTTCCTCCACGACCTTAACCAGAAGAATTTTCAACGCATTGGCGATCTTCAATCTGAACTACTATCAAGGCCGTTACTGAGCAGCTGCCTTACTCTTGTCAATGTCCTACTATGTTATGATGGCATTTGGATGGTGTGTCGACATCCACCTCTTAAACAGCTAATAGAACGCACGGCACCTATAGGGAAAACCCAGGTCGGCTCCGAGGCTGTGGTCTGTTACCAGCCATGGCCGTGCTCCGGCGCTGGAAACTCAAGTGCTCAGATGAGAAAATAAAATATTTGAATTAAACACCAAAACCGAGATGTGTTTCCTTATATAAAGGTCACATGTATCAACTTTGAACATATGTATGTCTATCTCGGACTGACACGGATCTAATATTGTAAACATCCTGAAAACATAAGTACTGCATTGTAAAAGAAGACAGGAATGTCTATATTAAAAATAGGCCATCCAAAATGTACATAGGCTGGGGTAATTAATTCGCAGCATTCTTGAATAAGGATCAGTCTTAATCTGACCCCCACCCGTGGTAACTTAATTGGAACTCTAGGAAACTTTCTCCGCAGTCTAACTAATTCAAGTGCTTGTTACGATGACCAAACTGTGCTGACTCAATAATTTCAAACCTTATCCTAGTTGGATAAACATTATGGTGACCCCGACAAAGGAAATTCTGAAGTCAACAAGGCGACATAAAAAATCCTGACTCCTGTCCTAAGCTGAAGTTGTCCACAAGGCGACATTGGAAGGACAGAACCCGCTGACACAATACTCAATCTGGTGGTGTTGTCTTTGGCTCTGAGATTGTCAACTAGGCGTCATCTCAGCTTACACGTCAACGGCATTCACCACAGTTGCTGTCGTTAAATCAATAAATTAAAAGTGTCAACTCGGGACAAAACATGACGTAAGCTTTCGTCACTTAGACGACCAACCGCACTCAATAACCCAGTCACCCACAGTTCCCACGCGACTCAGTTGAACTATCAACGACCAAAAACGGTATCTCGAACAGTAAACATTTATGATTTGCTAGATGTCCAGGAAGAAATTAGCCCAGACATCCCAAGGCTTACTTCTAATTATAAAAAGGATTCAGCTCAGAGAAAGTCTCAGGCCGGTTATTTTAAAATCAAGGTCTAAACTCTCACTGAAAAATGGAGCATAATCCAAGCGAATGACGGCAACATAAGAAAGGGTGGCAAGCTTCCGGAAAAACATAAATACTTCGAATTTAATGAGACATAAAATCCACGGTGCTCACTTACCTAAAAATCATAAACAAAAAAGCCCAAAATGCAGAACAATCTGGAAGCATCAACAAATAATTAGGCCATCCAAGTTGAAGGCATTGTGCCGTGGACAAAGGGTACTGATAGCATCATTAAATCGCTCATTGCAATAGGCTGTTTCAAATGGGCACTCCCAATTGGAGTGCAAGTATGTTGTCCCAAATCCAAGCGGGTCATTTCCGAATTTACGAGGTTATCGAGGACTCAGAAAGAGAATGATGCGATGCAAACAACTGTTTAAGGGCGGAAATGGATGTCCAAAGGGCACCAATATCAAAAAATATTATACCGAACAGCAATGACATAATTTTGCCACGGGTAACCATTCCAGAATTTGATAGAGATGTGTTGAAATGTTTATGTGCAATCTGCCCCAGTTCCGAAAATTTTAGTTTTAGAAACCAATATGATTAGTGAGGCAGAAAGAATGATACGCTACATCGATTTGAAGGAAGAAAACTATCTTCACGACTACCGTATTTACCGCTTATTGTTAATAAAATGCCAAAAAGAATTATACATTGTCACAATGGACTCTCTTGCATCGCTGATGGGATTCGGATTGGACATCGTAAAATGGGACCCTATACTTATACCAGTCCTATTGAAAAAGCTGCAATGGAATGCTAAAAGAAACTCAAAAAGAGCACCATGTGCATCTTCATCGAATACGGGAAATGCGTGTCCCTATTGCAAGAAAACAACTCACTTACTATCTCGGTGCGACGACTGTGCCAAACCAATTAGTGAGCTCTTGAAAGGACATCACATGGCTAAGGCATGCCGCTTCAAGTGCTTCAAATGCGACAAAAAGCACAATACGTAATGAACAACCAATATCAATTGTTGTATCTAAAAACATCAAAAATATCAACCTCCCTGGCACAGAAGAAATAGCAGTCCAAGTGAACAATAGACAACTGGCTACTTTCAAGGCTCTGTTAGATTCTTGATCCCAAATTAACGTGATCTCAGGCAGACTCGCATTCCTACTATCCCTAAATCGATACGATACCACATTACGATGTGAAGGTATCGGTGGACTGCCTAAAGAAGCTAGGCTCGAATAAAACTACTAGTAAAGTCACTAAATAACGATTACACAATGTGGTTCGAAGCGTTCATTTTACCACACATAATCGCCGATCAACCAGTCCAAGTCAGACGTAACCGATTGCATAACTCTCGTTCACAATACAAGTTATTAATGTTACTATGGAATAATATTGAATTTTTATATATCGTAGGGGTGAGGGTGGGCGTGGCTCAATCTTAGAATGAGGTCACCCGAACACTGTATGCCAACTTTAGTGCCTCTAGCTACAAAAGTGTGGCAGATATAGATTTTCGAGATTTGTGGAGACGGGACTGGGCGTGGCCGAAAAATTTTCCTACCGACCCTTAAAGGGGGTGACCGGCCATCCACCTATAAAATTTCGTGACTCCAGCTCTGAATCTGTGGGGGATATAGATTGGGCGTTATAGAGGGCGAGGCCGGGATATCATGTCCGTATTCTTTGGGGAAGGTCACCTACAATCTACATACCAAATTTTGTAACCCTAACTTTAACAATGTGGGAAATATTCATCTTTTATCGATTTGTGATTTGAGCTACAAGCTACAAGTATATTTCCAACACTTCAAGTTTCTATATTCAATAGCGCTGAAAAGAGTTTCGTTAATCCGGACAGACGGGCAGACAGCATGACGGACATTTCACAAAACCAATATACTCTTTTCACTTTGTATAACGAGTATAACAACGCAAATTGGCATTGGACTTGAAATTACCTGACAATATGCTGTGGGATGACCCACACTTCACAAGTCTGATATAATAGACATGCTGATCGGTGCTGAGCATTATTTTTCACTATTATTAACACAACAACACAAATTCTTACCCAATTATGCAAAAAACCGAGTTGGGATGGGTTATGGCTCGAAAAATAAAGGCAGCGAACAAGTCAGAAGCCATTTGTGCAGTGGCTTCAGGAGAAACGACTGCCCTAATAGAACGATTCTGGACACTTGAAAATTTTAAAGCCACGGAATAGCAACGCACACCAATTGAATAAAGATGTGATAAACACTTCATTGATAATCTGCAAACCGCTGCGGAAAGCCGGTTTATAGTAGAACTGCCGTTTTTTGAACATTCTTCAGCTCTCGTTGGAGACCGGTTAAAAAAAGTCTCTTTCATTGGAAAAAAAGGACCAAGGCAGAAAGTTGGAAAGGATATGTAAACTTCATGACGGAATATGAACAATTGGGTCACATAAAACGTGTCCCTCGCGATCTCCTTCCATCAAAAAACTACTCCATTCCTCATCAATAGCAGCACCACAATACAAAGAGTGGTTTCCCACGCATCATGCAAGACTTCCACGGGAAGTTCACTTAACGACATAGTACAAGTCGGTACTGTACAAAGTGATCTGATGTCAATTTTAATAAGTTTCAGAACATATAGCTATGTTTTTGCTGCGGAAATAAAAAATATGTACTGTCACCTATGGCACAGCATCGGCTCCCTTTCTTGCAACCAAATCTTTAAATCACCTAGCCACACTGAACATCAACAAGCTACCACTAGGATCAGCTGCATTAAAGAATTATTTCTATGTAGACGATTCTCAGCAGTTCAAATTCGACAGGTGCTAAACAAACTACGGCTTCCAATTGGATGATGGAACACAGTGCAAGAACGATGGGACTAATTTGGATGCCCAAAAAGGAACTGATCCGTGGGAGGACATAAGGCAGCCAAGCATCTGAGATCAGCAAACGAATGGTATGATCCAAGTTGGCTGAAATCTTCGACCCATTAGGTTTATTTGCCCAACGCATCTATGCAACGAGTGGAAGGCCTATAGAGAGGATATTCAAAGGCTGAGTGAAATGCAGATTACGAGGCACTGCTACGATGGAAAACCACCAGTGAGCAAAGAAATATACACATTTGTGGATGCATCAAAATAGGTTTACGAGCCACGTATAAAAACAAGCAAGTATCTGTCCGACTACTGTGCTGAAAATCGCGAATTGCACCTACGGAAAAACAATCTTTGCCACGCTTGGAAGTTTTCGTTGCAATGCTTGGCCTTGAACTCACCGAACGGTTTCGAAACGATCTTCATTTAAGCCCAGAAACTGTGAATTGACAGACTCGACGGCAGTGTTAGCATGGATTAACCTTCGTGGCCAATCGCATTGCAAGAGTTCAAGCCCCATTAAAGCCATCACAATATAACCACGTCTCATTGAAAAATAACGCGGCTGATGTACTTTTCAGAGGGACTACTTCAAGGAAACTACCGAAAGACAGCAAATGGATTCATGGACCACCATTCTTGCACAGTCCAAGAGAAACAATACTGCACAGCAATTTGGAACAAAAAACACTTCAGCATGGCAATCGCTCTGGCAACACTTGGAGAAGAGCTATACAATTGCAAGCACAGCAACTCATTCCGTGAATTACAACAAATCGTGGGCTGCATGTTGCGGTTGTGTTATAAAGAAAAATAAGCTGTACCACAGCTTTATGTGAAACTGAACTAGATCACGCATGTACAGTAATACAGTAATAGAATTTGTTGACGAACTAAAATATCTTCGTCGTCAATATGGTGGACAAAAATGGCTCTATCATTTCAATGACACCAAGATTGGAAAACAGTGACCCATCGGAGGCAGACTGGAGCACTTGGAACTTTCTTATGATACCAAACATAAAAAAAAAACTGTTGTTGTACATGTATTCGCATTCGCATTCATTTTTTCTTGCGCCTCGAAATTGTCTAATTTTAAACTCAATTCATCAATCTTATATTCGCTTTTTTGGCCTAAAAATAGTATTGCAACAGTGTGTCAATACTCTCTCCGCGCTTACACTAATATTGTTGTTGGTGTTGGACGGTTCTTTCGTTCTTATAATTTTTGCTGTTATCCCGTTGCTTTTTTCGGTCGTCGCGCCCGCGATATTAACATTTGTGTACTTATTGGTGTATTGTAAGTAGACATCAGCATCAATTCTGTTTAACCCTAGAGTGCCTTTTTTTTCTGTACACCTTAACCTTTAACTTTTTGAGCAGATATTTTATTAATTATTTATTTATTTTTTTTTATTTATTTATTTTTCTCTAATTTTTATTCTTTTGATAATAATGTTTGTCTGCTATAACAAAGATTGCCAGGTACGTGCAAATGTCAAGATGGGTTTTGTTTGCTGCTGGCTGTGTGACAATATGTCGCACGAAAAATGCGCTGGCCTCAATGGCCGTATTATCGACCTGATTGAATCCAAATCAGGTTTAAAGTGGACTTGCGAATCCTGCAGGGAAGTTGAAAGGACATGATGGGATTCATGGGGCAGACTAAGAGAGGCTTTGGGGCCAGTTTAAAAAACTGTCCGACGGGTTCTCCGGTCTGGATAATGAGTTCAAAGCTATGAAGCTTTTGAACGAATCTCCTGGGCGTAAGAAATCAAATTTTAGGCTGTCTATTGGCCCAAATGAACTTTCTGCACCGACAGAATTGCCCACTACATCCGCTACTAACTTGCAATTAATCAATTTTTCAGCCCCCTCTCCCCACATCAAAGACAGAAGTGACGAAACCAACGTAGTTCCCATGGATGTTGCTCCTTCTGTTCCCAAACCTTCTTCGGATTCTGTAGTTATTAGCCCTGTTGACACTAACCAGCTCTCTAGTGCTAATAAACCGACTGAATCAAATGGTCAATTAACCAAGGCTATAGCTCCATTAGAAGCTACTGCCGAGGTTCCCAATGTGACCCTTGTAGGTGTTCCACAAAAGAAACAAATCTTTGTTTACATCTGATGATGTTAAGGCCATTGTTTAGGCAAAACTGAAAGCCAATATTACAGTGGAAAAATTCAAATTTTCATATATTCGGTACATTTCCTTATTTAAAATAAGTGTTCCGGCCGAACATTTCAGCAAAATTTGCTGCAAGGAATTCTGGCCAGACCACTCAATTATTAAAGAATACACTACGAAAAAGAAAAATCGGTGTCCGATTGCACTTCCGCCTCCTGGTGTAAATCTAAACCCACCTCTTGCAGTCTTGGCTATCAGAATGTAAGAGGTCTTTGTACTAAACTTAGTAATCTTTATCTTAATAGCCTATCCTTTCCTTTTCATGTCATTGCCTTTTCTGAAACATGGTTAAGGCCTGTTTCCTGATCCTAGGTTTTGAAATCCTATCTAACAAGTTTTCTATCTATAGAAAAGATCGTACTTCTCGTCGTGGTGTTGGTGTACTTATTGCTGTTGATACTGATTTATATTCAGAGATAGTGACAACCAACTTTAGTATAGATATTGAATTTGTTGCCGTCATATTGTGCATCGTGATTTTCTTATAGTTCTCGGCGACTTCAATACTGCAGGAACTACACGGATTCCTAGTCCTAATTCTAGCGTGTTGCCATCCACGACTCAAAATGATTTTCTCGATAATTTATTTGGGATATCATTGTGTCAAATCAATGCTATCCCAAATTCGCTGTATAAAATGCTTGACCTTATTTTTGTTTTGGATCAATCTTCTTTGCCTGCTTCCCGTACTGAACCTATATCATTTCCGGAAGATCCCTATCACCCTGCATTAGAGGTGTTGATTGATTTACCTGCCCGGGTGCTAAACCCACGTAGTAAACCTTCAGAGCGAGCTCGCCATTTTCGGAAAACCGACTTTGCCAAGCTAACTCTGCTCTTATCCCAGACTGACTGGTCTTTGCTTTACACCTGTAGGGACATGGATAGTGCAATTGCGATTTTTTATTCGACTTTAAACTATCTTTTTGATGCATGTGTCCCGGTTTGTAATTCAATTAGGTCTAACAAACCTGTTTGGTTTACACGGGAATTAACCAATTTAAAATATAAAAAGTCAAGGATATACGGGAAGTTCAAGAAATCAGACTCTTTGTTGGATTACACTCGATATCTGATTGCACGATCTAATTTCATTGTCCTAAATAACCAACGTTATATGGATTACCTTAGAAGGTGTAGGATACAGTTCCAGCGGGATTCTAAACGGTCTATAGCTTCGTTAATGCGAAGCGCAAATCATCAACACTACCATCAACTATGTTTTTTGAAAAAACGACTGCTAACTCAGATCAGGCTATTGCCTATTTATTTGCTACGTTATAGTTCTCAACCTATAGTTCTTAGAATTATTTATCCCATTTGCCATATCCTTATCATGTAAATGTTTCTAATTGCATTTTTGGGCCTTTGATCACAGAAAGTTTACTACTAAATGATCTAAAGGTCATCAAGCCAAAAAGGAAACAAGTCCAATGTTTTGAACTATAGAGGTATTTCTAAGTTGTCTGCTATTCCTAAGCTGTTTGAGAAGTTGATAACTTTTCAACTACAACATCTCTGCAGATCTATAATTTCACCCTACCAGCACGGGTTTATAAAATATAGATCTACTACCACTAACCTATTGGAATTCACCTCATTTGATATTAAGGGATTCCAAAATAAAATGCAAACAGATGTTATTTACACTGATTTCAGTAAGGCGTTTGACTCTGTTAATCATTCACTTTTACTGCATAAGCTTCATATTCTGGGATTTCCAAATAACTTAATTCTTTGGATATCTAACTATTTGTCTTTAAGAACCCAAAAAGTTTACTTTAAAGGCCTTGTTTCTAAACCTGTTCATGTTACTTCCGGAGTACCGCAAGGAAGTCACCTTGGTCCGTTATTATTCACTTTGTTTATAAATTACCTTCCTTCTGTAATTTTGTAACTTTGCCTGTCGTCTACTAATTCTCTAGCTGGACAATATTTACAATCCGACCTTGACAGTTTCCAAACCTGGTGTCAAGTAAATTTATTAAATCTTAATTACAGTAAGTGTAAATTAATGTCTTTTTATAGACGTATGCCCTTTTTGATAATTATTTTCTGAATGCTAAACCTCTAAAGCGTATTGACTCCGTTAATGATTTGGGCATTCTTCTTGATCCTAAGCTTAAATTTGACAAGCATATTTCTACTGCTGCTAATCGAACGTTTGGAGTCCTGGGATTTATACAAACACTTCAAGCACATTTTTGACGAAGAAGAAGGAGAAAACGCATTATTGAAAAGGCCACGACAGCGGAGGTACCACTCGACATAATTTGTGGATTATTTGATGTTCTCAATTCTAATTATGTAAAGGAATTACAAAAGCAATCGCAAAGGTAAACACAAATGAAGATGTCGGAAGCTCCTAAATAATCAGTCATCTGTTCTTGATTCAACAATGAATGTGATGAGGAAAGACAGAGCTACCAACGTATGGCGAATAAAACTACTGGAAAGGCAAAAGGCCTTATATAGCGAGCAAAGAGAAAGGAGCTCCGCAGATCATCGTTTTCAGGCAGTCATGGTATTTACAACGCAACTAACATTACTCGCAGCCAATCTTCATCAAATGCAGTCACAGATACTATATGTGTTGACGGGCATCCGCCAACGAACCATTAGTCCCATTCTCATATCAAATCAACTAAATGTACAATTAGATCAGATTCGATATAAATTGCCACCAAATTAAAAGCTGCCCGTCTCCACAAATGATACCATTCAATTGTATAAGTTAATGCACGCCGAGGGCACAGTGACTGGAACTCAAGTCATGTTTAAGGTAACTTTTCCTTAAGTATCCACCACCACAGCTGGACCTCTTCAGCATAATACCAATTGGTGTAAGGGACTCTTCGATTGGAATCCGTTTGACCTCAACATCCGCTGATTACAGTCAATACTCTCAGAGACCAGTTTGTAAATTCAGACACTTGAGAAGATGCCACTTGAAAGGGTCACTCTGCTTTATCAGGCAGCTAATGTTGAGCAATGGGATAATGGCATCCCCACGTACTGTAACGGCCGACCGGCAGGGGAAATTTAGGAACAATAATAGACAATACATATTGTAGTATATAAAGGTCACACGTATTAACTAAAATACATATTAATACATAATACCTATTCAAAAAAGCAGCATTGTAGGCCTGACGATATTATTTAATAGGAACTCTAGGGAACTTTCTCCACAGTCTATCTATTTCAAGTGCAAGTTACGTCTATCAAACCGAATACAGTTTATGTGTTGAAATTCAATCATTTCAAACCTTATCCTTGTTAAATAAACAGGTACCGTCACCAACAATCATTACTAAAATTCCTAAGTCTTCACACAAAAGTAGCGAACCCTTTACACATTTCACAGCACTCTGCAAGCGAAAGGAAGCATAGCGACCGAAAATTGAAAAAATATAAATTTTGGGCGCATTTATGCTTGAAACCACTGAGTGCAAACTCAAGTAATATTAGTAATATTATAAATTCTTCTATATTTCTTGACCCTAACAAAGTAAATGGGACGCTTACACTCATATTATCTGAGATTGTGAGTAAATTTGAACCCGAGCAAAACAGAAGTTGATGTAGGACGTGCCACACAGAAAATTAGCGTCACACTTTTTTGTTCTAGATGTCTCATCTACATATTATTTGGTTAGCACTTGAACCTTAGCCTACGAACTTAAAGACAGTTGAGTGTACGAGGCAATTAAACATATGTTGTATATATTGACGCAAATAAGATATACCCCTATTTGTTCGCTATAAATCAGCACGCAAGGCATGTTAGGCATATTTATTTATACACATGAAATGGACATAATCAATCTTCAAAATTGTATTTCCTGTATCTCCTTTTGCGATTTTGCCTGAATTTTGCAAGTCTGAGAGAGCTTAGGCAAAACTGACATTATTGGCTTTTGATGTCGCTGATCACGTTGACGGTGGCGACCATTATTAATTCCATTTATTGATGGTGGTTTCTCAACGCCGAGAAAGAATGGTTGTAACATATGAGTGTGCTCCTCAAATATGGCTTCCATTTGTAACATACACTGATGCAGTTGATCCTATTGATAGAGAAGAGTGTTAATTAAAACAATAGAAAGGTAGTTTGCTAAATGTTAACCAAACCTGCCCCACACTAGTTAGATCAGTAAAAAGACCCAAGAGATAGTGTATATTATGATCCGTACACAGATCCCATTTAAGGCCACTTATCGAAGCAGCAATACTTGATGCCGCTATAGTGCTCGCTGTATACTTGGAAAATTTATGATCTGTAAATTAAATATAGAATTGGTTAGATTGGAAATGTTTTTATAGAAGCAATTATATTTATATTGCATAAATAAAAAAACATCTTATTTACAGAGAGTGCTTTCTTCTGCGTGTTCCACACATTCTCAAAAAAAAACATTTGTTACCTATTTTTAATACAAACAGGGTTGACTAATTACAATAATCGTTACGACGCCAAAGAATAAATATAGAAGAAATGCGACGTATTTATAAATTAAGTTGCAACAACGTATTTGGGGATCAAATCAAATCATAATAAAACAAATTATAAACAAGTTTAGTTATTAAACCTAGAAAAACCAAAAAACGGAAAGCTAAACTTAGACTTTTTAAAGTTCGTGTATACAATACGCAGATCAAGTTTATTTCAAATCACCGATAACTCATCTCGTTTTCTTATTATCGATGCTAATCGGTTTTTTGATTCGGTTGTTGAGAATATCTTAAATCATTCAAGCTAGAGCCATCAAATTTGATTCAAACTGCTCGCGTGAAGCATACGCAGGCAAGGAAAATTTCGATTATGAATGCCTCCCCCCATTCGCCCCATATATACAAAAATGTAAAAGTCATGCAATTCAAATACTACGGACTTGGACTTTAATTTGTACAAAGATTTCAATACTCTTCTTAAGCCCTGAAAATTTCATTAAGATCATACCCTTAGTTTAGAATTAATACACAAATTTAGTTTACATAGTGGGGGTTAAGCGCAGCAGATGTTCACAGCGTGCAGCCTGCGTTTACATGTATGTGAGGGTGTATGTGTGATTTTGTGTATGTGTGTATGAATGCAAGAGGACTGAAATGCATGAAAACACAGGGTTCAGGGTATCCCACAGTCGGGATACCCTCACTTGTTTTTATTTCAGCCAGCGCCATATATTTTTAGCAGTCTTCATGTTAGCATGGTAGATGAAGAGTATTAAAATATGCCTTAAATAAAAAAAAGACTGGTTCAACCTTTGATTCATCACGTTTTTTCAATATTAAAGTTACCACATTATAAGTCATAGAAATAATTTTATTTATTTATGTTAAACGCTGTTCACAAAGAGAAATAGATTTGATTTGTATATACATATATTAGACAATGTATGTCGTATTGTCCTATTGCTGGTGCTATTAAAACTGAAAACTTAGAACTTGAAGCATATACTCGTCTGCGTATTGGCAGCGTGGAAAATTAAATAAACTGACATATTCTAAATTTGGTATGAAGATAATAAAGTCCCTCTTCTAAAGATTAAGACAAAAATGTTGATGCAAAACTGGGAGCGTAGTAAGTTTTAAAAAATGTAAACTTCGCAGACTTAGAGCAAAATTTTCCAAAAGATTTGGAGTTGTGGTAATGTAACAGTATATTTTTGTATACTTGAAAAGGGTATTGCAATATTTTCCCGAAATGTATAACACATCTGCAAACTAGTCTCAGATTTATAGCTTCGTCGTCGCTTTTCATAGATCCCTTTTATTCTTGTGGGCAGTATATATGTATGTCGGAACCGGTTGGATTTAAGCACAAAATTTTATAGCTGTCATAAAACCAATCGGTTGAGAAGGTGCGAATAATTTTTGCAGTACATGTTATTTAAAAGGTATGCACAATTTTATGCCCGCGTCTTTAAAGCTAAAGCTGAACTTGTGACCGATTGGGTGGTCCGCTGCAGTTGCATAGCTGATGCAGCTTGAGAGATTTTGCGCCATCAAATTTGAACTTTTTTAGCCTACTAAGACTTCCCATTCGTTACCCGCCTTAGAAAGTTTAGCTGAAGCACGCAAGCACAGTCTCAGCGAGGGTGAATATTATTACAGTCGCGTGGGGAAAAAAGACTACTTATCTTCTCCGATTTCGCGAGTTATATTAACCAGCTCGGATAGACTTCTTACGTATGATATTTCTATCATTGTACAAAGTGTGAGTTGGTGGCTCAGCATAACCATAACTACGAGCGTGTTTAGTGGTATCGGCTATATTGTGGCAATGACACAATCTATTGTGTGTGTACAACACAAAGATTCGGACATATGCGGATTTACAGTTAAGAATCCACTACATCCGCCTGCACCACAACTGTGCCTACGCATTTCGAGGGTGCAAGCACAGACACTACACCACGCCCACATAAATTCTCTTACTACTTAGTTTAAAATAACTGTAATTCTTATTAAACCCTGAACCCATTGAAAATGGATAGAAAGTGTACAATGGTTTTGTCTCAGAGACCATATAGTACATATATTCTCGATCAGGATGACGAGCTGAGTCGATCTGGCCATGTCCGTATGCCTGCCGTGTAATGTAATTAACTTTAAATTAATGTAATGTAAGCCAAAGCCAGCGCACTTGCCGAACCGAACGTAATCAATTTTTAGTAATTTGCGATAAGGTATACCGATAAAAAGTAAGACGAATTTCGTTTTTATTTAAAATTTATCTAAAGTCAGGCTGCCTTATAGCATTTCGTTACTCGACACTACTCATCTTAGTATTTAAACTATAGTTGCTATAACTATACAATTTTAACTACTAATTTTATTTGTAAAAGTATGTTAGTTTCGTATAATTAAGTTAAGTTATAAAGGAAGACGGATTGTTTTTGTAATAAGTCTCGAAACATGGGTATACTTAGGTCGCCTTTTATGTTCGTGGTTCTTATGTACCAGGGGGTGCCAGTGATAATCCTTAGGGCTTTAGCTTGAAAAATGCGAAATTACGGCCGCAACGCCGTAGATTTGGAAGATACAGCACCAGACAGACGCGAGAAGGGTTTTGTTTTCTTAGGCTTATTTAGATTGAAGGTTTGAAAAGCCATCTCATCTTGCATTTTTTGGTTTAGAGGTTGTGGCGAGTTTGGATAATGTGTTTATCAAGGTTAATCTTCGATTTAGGTAGAGGCTGAGATATCGGTGACTTGGAAGATGTTATAGCAGAATGCCATACAGAGGGAGATACGAAGTGAGCTCCGCTCTGGAAAGAATGGCAGTGGCGTCTGTAAAGGGGGCTAGCATAAGGATTTTCTGATTTTCCAAGGTTTCATCAGCATGTCAGATGTCTACATAGCGTAAAGCCTGCGGGACCCCAGCTAACACTTTTCCAGGCTGGAACTTATTCCGTCAACTACGACAAAGAAGGATCTTTTTTCGAGAAAGTTTTGGATGAGGGAAAACAGTTGAGGGGGCAGCAATGGTTTCATCTTCAAGAAGAGTCCTTTGTGCCAGATTCGGTCAAACGCTTCTCTACTGTCGATGAACGTCGCAACTCAGAATTCATACTCTTCGAAGCTGTTGAGAATAAAGCTGCTAACTCGATGGAGCTGCTCAGGGGTTCCCTGGCTTTTACGAAATCCGAATTGGTGTTCTGGGATTCTGTTGACTAGTCTAATTCTTGATAGTCTGTTAGAAATATTCTTTCAAGGATTTTAGATAGTGTTGGACGGAGGCTGATTGGCGATAGTTTTCAAAATTTGACAGAAACTTGTTGGGTTTCGGGATCATTGTCACGAGTGCGGAAGTGGCCAATTCTGAGGATAGTATTGTAAATTAAAACAACAAAAAGTTGTGCATTAGCTGGAAGCAGCTCGACAGTCCCGTTATCTAGGGCATTGTAGTCGGGAGCCTACCTGTTTTCAACTAAACGGAACGTTACAACCCCACAGAAGTTTTAAGTTGATGGGACGTATTCATTAGATTATCGGTATGGCTTTTGAAGCTGTTTTTGGCAAAAGAGAAGGGCTGGTAACTCGCTTCCAAGTGTTTGGCAAATTTTCCGCTCGGTAGTAGTTGGAGAGACATCAGGATCCGTCCCCTTTTTTTGTTGGCGTCTTTAAGGTGGGTTGCCTTTTTAGGTTCCAAGTTAGTCGCCACAAGCAGTAGTTTTTGCTGGCATCCAGGCTGTCTTCTTCAAGTCTGTATTCAAATTAAGAGTTGTTGATGCGTTTAAGGACCTTTGAAGCCTATCAGAAATTCGGCGGTATATCCTGTTAACTTTGGGACCTTGAGTTCCCACGAATTCACCGCGCAGTCGACATTTAAGCCCAAGCACCAGTGCTGCCAAAGGGTGGATGAGGTCACGTGGCGGTGAAGGATGGTATGTGCGAAGAGTCGCGATGTAGACGTTACTTTTAGTTTTGATTGACGGAGATCAATGGCAACTTCCACGTCTTTGGGGTTTTGAGCTTCGCGTTCAGATTCAGGGAGCTGGATAGCTTAACCTAAAACCTATTTATATCAGCGCCTATATGCAAAAGAACATTTCTTTTAGGTGCGAGGGATGCAATCACTTTGAGGGTGACTGACAGACGAAGGTGATCCGAGGAAAGTTTGAATTTTGTATCGATTGACTGGGCGCGTTTTGGAATACCTTTGTAGACGAAGAAGTCAAGGGAGCTGGAGACTGTGTGCGGAAGGACGTAAGGAGGAATTTAAAATTGTCTTTCATCCCAGAGACTGCTGCCTGATCATATCAGTAAAGGAGAGCTTATGACCTTGCACAGCAGCATACGGAGAGTGCGTTCGTTAGAGATTGCGGAGATACGTTGTGGAGACGGGTTAGTAGTTGCGGTTTAGTCAGCGAGGGATTGGCCTGTCACAACAGCGGTTGGAATGTGGAGTAAACGCACGTTGGCTCATGGAGGACAGGCTTGTGTTGTTTGTGTAGTCGGTAGATTAGTTTTCAAGGCATCTTGCGTGCGCGGCAATACAGGCAGCGATGACATAGAACTTCGTCGGGGGATTTAACTCCACTTGCACACCTTGTCTCATAGTCTTGCAATTTTTAATGCATCCTTACTGTTAATCGTCACTTTAAGGTCCAACAAGAAAAAATGGAGGGATTGCGGATTAGGATTGTCATGGGTTGGACGTCTTTTGGGGTTTTGAATGTTCAGCAATACATGGCCCTTGGCACGGAGATCAAAGCGAGTGCTCTCGACTGTAGTGGATCTCATTCTCACACGAATGCCGATTCTGAATGGTTTGTCTTTCTTCAGTTAAAAGTTCAACATTTCGCAGTGTGAAACCTCAAGTAACGCAAAATTTTTTTTGTTTTCTAAATTTTAAGGTATTTAGTAACTATGTGTTGTTATATGGCTTTGAAGTTGAGAGTATATACTGCATAAAATAAGCTGTGAGCTACTGTATATACTTTATGGGGTCGAAGATACGTTCTTCTGGCTATAACAAACCATGATACACTTTTTTTTAACCAATTTTCGACGTGTTCAGGGTACAAATAGAGCATTTAAATCGATAGACAAAGCAATACCTAAGGTTGTAGTACTTTAATTGTTTTTTTGCATTTGGGGCAAGAAGGGTGAGGTATCCGAAAATGTGTTGTGATCCATGTAGTCTTTACGAACGCATTCCCATTCGCAATAGACTTGTTTTTCTCTTGTGTGAAACACAAAATTTGACTCTAATTGGAAATTTTCTACAAATAAATTTTTATAAATTTAGTTTAAATACAACAACAAACTGCAGCGCTTTACTTTACTTACTGGTTGACTTGTGCAGTAGCATTGTTGTCTGCTAACATTTTGTATTTGTATTTTCGCTCTCTGCATATTTTGTCCAAAAGCTCTCAAACGGTTTAATTACTCTCCCTAAATTCTCTTCTCCACGCTTACATAAATATTGTTAATGGTGTAGGTCATTCCGTTGTGCTTGTTTCGGTCGTCGCACCCGTTCCGTTAATATTTGTCTAATGTTGTTGTAGTATTGTAAGTACAAATCAGCATCAATTTTGCATTAACCCTGGTTTATTTTTTGAACATTTTGATTTTACTTTAAGATTTTGTTTTATTTTATCTTTATTTGAAATTATTTTTTTTGATTATACCTCAAATAAAATAACTAAATAATGTTTGTCTGCTATTGAATAAAAATTGCAAGGTGCGAGCAATGTTAAGATGGGTTTTGTTTGCTGTTGGCTGTGTGATAATGTTGCACGAAAAATGTGCCGTTGAGGCGGCCGGCTTATCAACCTGATTGAGTCCAAATCAGGTTTAAAGTGGACTTGTGAATCATGTGGGGATGTTGAAAGAGATATAATGAGATTCATGAGACAGACTAAAAAGGGCTTTGGAGGTGTTTTGGGCCGGTTTAAGAAACTGCCCGACGGTTTCTCCACTTCTTCTCTGGCAGTTGAAAGAGACGGATGCGCACCAGCTAAGCAAAGTGTTTAGTGCTGAATCAAAGTTTAGTTTTCGTGCTCGACGCTTAGCGGCATTGTCAATTTGGGCAATGCTTTTGCAGCTTTGCCGGCTAATATAAAATGCAATACTTACAATTGTAATTGAAAACAACAATAACTAACTGTCCAAGGGCAATAAATTCTGGCTGCTTGCCAGCAGAAGTGCAAAACCTTTCTTATCGCCTTTTGATCTGGCAGCGCAGCGTTCACAGCATAAGTCGAAACTTCTCGTGACCGTGGCTGCAAATGTACACTTACGAGCAAGTTCACATTACTACATTCTATCATTTGATTTTTTGTATTTGCTATTTACTAACATCATACAACCGGCAACATCTTCAGACATGGGGACCCTTAGTGGCGTCTCACAAGTATACTAAGTGTCTTCGGTATCTAGTCCAAAACTGGGGACTGTAGAATGCGACGAGCGATACAAAAAGCTGGCTTGCAATCAACAACATTACCCTCTTGCTACGAGCCAGGCGTCAACATACATCACAACTATGGTCACCTCATCATCTACCACAGCGGTTACATATATAGTAGCCGACACCACTTCAGCAACAACCCATGCATTTATTTGCAGTTTGGAAGGTTTCGCTTTAACCCAATCCAATAATGTACAACTCAGTAATGGAACGAGTTCGCTCACTCCAACCAACGCCCCACGTACTACTGTTCGGCCGATGGCCAACTCATCCCCTGCGTCATCTGCATCCAACCCCCCGAATTCATCCACAGTATCGCCTGTTTTATTCCAGTACATACAATATACTACCATTTCGCCAGTCAATGTCAATAAGAAGAGCAGATAGCAGAGAGAGAGAATGGAGACCGAAGCTAGTGAGTTGGAAGCCAGTACCCGCACCTGCTCCTCCGTCTCCCAAATCCAAAAAACATGGACCCATCATGATCCCGGGAATATCCGACATCCACAACTTTCATGTGGCATTAGACCAAGTTGTTCCGTCGGACAGCTACTCTACTCGCACGTCAGTCTCAGGCCTGACCAGGTTGTACACCAGGGACGTCACAACCTTTCGCAAAGTAGTTGCCTATATGGAGCAGGCTAAATGCCAAATATAACATTACCAACTACAAGAGGACAAACCATTCTGCACTCAAACAGATAGGATCTTCTACGGCCCAGGGCTACATAATAAAAAAAATGCAAGTCAAACGGCTCAAAGTTGTTAACATTTTCAACCCAAAGAGCAAGATGACTAATGGTACGGAGCAAACCCGGCTAAATATGTTCTTCTTAGATCTCAAGCCAGCAACGAACAATAAAGAAACGCTCAAAATAAGTTTCCTGTGCCGTCAAGGAGTACTAGTAGTGTCCTCGTAGATCCGCCGACATTGTGCAATGTCACCGCTGCCAGGAATACGGGCACACTAAAAATTACTGCAGAAACCCAACACATACTTGTGTCGCTGATCTCACGTCTCGTCCCATCAAAATGAACCAATTAAAGATGGGTTTATGGAACGCGGATGGGCTCAGCAGAAAAATCTGCGAGCTGAGAGCCTTTCTTGCTACCCACAATATCGACATATTGCTCCTTACAGAAACACATATACACATGAGTTACAGGATCTACGTACCGGGATACATATCCTATTAGGTGCGCAACTATGTTCCCGCTGTTTGTCAATAGATTCCGCCAGCAGTGTGTGCTAGTCGGTTCTAACATAACCTAAACGTCGTAAACCAAGCTTAGACATATGGTAAACAAACTGCATCCACACATTAGTGATTTTGTTTTGGTATCATATACTTTTGGTTTTGTGAAAATGTCTGATTTTGTGCCGAATAAACGTCATTTGCGGAAAGTGTTGATTTTCTTCTTTCATTCGAAAAAAACGGCGGCTGAAGCGCATCGAGAGCTACAAAATGTTTATGGAGATGCTGGATTAAGTGAAACAACGTGCCGAGATTGGTTCCGTGGCTTCAAAGATGGTGATTTTAATGTTGACGACCGTCCGCGTGAAGGAAGGCCAAAAACCTTTGAAGACGCTGAATTGGAGGTATTGCTCAATGAGGATCCTTGTCATTCATGCATTTTAGTCCCCTTGTATTCATGCACACATACACAGAATCACATATACAGTCGACGGCATAAATATTTTGACAAAACTATGCGCTGTTTTTTTCTTCTTGAAAGAATTGTAAAATGTAACGGTTTCATTATCTACTGAAAAGTAAAGTACATTTATGCAAAAAGGAAGATGCAAAGTATTTTTTTAATTCCTTTATGCGTTTTCTTGTTTTACGCATTCTTATTTTTCGCAAGCTGATAGCAGATGGACAAAAGTATTTTGACATTTGTTCTATTCAGTCGGTGTTAAGCTACTATCGATCTTGAAGCTAAGCTACGCATCTATTAATATTGTTAACTGATTTAAAGTGCTGATGAGAACAAATTTTCTTCATAGATTTGCTTAGCTATGGGTAAAACAAATGAATTAAGCGACTTTGTGAAACATGATATGGTGGCGAAGTATAACTCTGGTATTTCTGTAGAAAATATCAGTAAATTATACAAAGTACCCCGCCAAGCTGTGTATTATCAAATTATTAAATATAAAAAAAACCACACCACACAAAACTTGGCTTGTTGTGTCAGACCGCGTAAGACAACAGGTCAGAACGATCGTTTGATTCTAAGAAAATTAAAGAATAATCCTTTAGAAAATCCTAAAGCTGTTGCCAAGGAGCTTTCTAATTACATCAACATTAACATAAGTGAAAGGACAATTCGCAGACGATTAAAGGAAGCTGATTACGGCACTTACATAGCCAGAGTTATTCCTCAAATAACCATGAGAAATAAAATCAAACGCCTTGAATTTGCCAAAAAATATGTAGGCAAGCACCCATCCTTTTGGCATAGTGTTTTGTGGACTGACGAAAGTTCTTTTAATTACCACTGCTATAAAAAAAGTTTTCGTAAGAATGCCAAGAACAGCACATAAAAAAGAGTCCCCGTTTGTGAGAGAGTAAGCCCTGGAGGTGGAACCGTAATGTTTTGGGGATGTATTGCCTATAATGGGGTAGGAAACTTTGTTCCCATCGATGGAACAATGAATAAAAATAAATATTTACATATTTTAAAGGATTACGCTTTCCCTTCTGGGGAAAATTTGATCGGAGAAAACGTTATATACCAGCAGGATAACGCGCCGTGCCACAAGGCGAAATTAGTTACCGAATTTTTAAGTGAAGTTGGTGTTAATACGCTAGATTGGCCACCACAAAGCCCCGATTTAAATATTATAGAAAATATATGGGCTTATTTAAAGCAAAAACGATGTCCAAATCTATCAAGGACGCGTGAGGAAACAATATCAGAGGTAGAAACACTCTGAAAGGATATTTCATTGGACTATATCCCAACTTTGGTTGATTCCGTTCCCCGAAGACTGCAACAAGTTATAAGTGCTAAGGGAGGTTATATTTTTTATTAATAATAAGTAAAATCTAAAAACATGTGCATTCATAATTTTTTTAATCTTTAACAATATGTAAAAATACTTATGCCACCATACATTTCTGAAAAATTATTTTTGTTTTTGTTATTAATATACTCATATAATATTTTTTTTATATATTTTGAAAATAAATTAACTCATCGTTACACCATATTTATTTTAAATTTTTTTAGTGCTCATTTAAAAAGTTATTAACCGAAACGCATGGTAACTTCTTTGTCAAAATATTTATGCCGTCGACTGTATATACACACACACACACACACACACACACACACACACACACACACATATATGTAAACGCAGGCTGCACGCTATGAACAACTGCTGTGCTTGCCTTCCGCTAAGGAAACTAAATTCGTGTATAACTTCTAAACTAAAAGTATGATCTTAATGAAATTTTTTTTAAGAGTATTGAAATTTATGTACAAACCAAAGCCCAAATCCGTACTATTTGAATTGCGTTTTTTCCACATTTTTGCATTTATGAGACGAATAGGGGATGTATGCAAAATATCCGAAGTGTTACTTATCTGCGTATCCTTCACTCGAACATTTTGAAACAAATTTGGTTGCTCTAGCTCTTATAATTTCTAAGATATGCTCAGAAAACCGAGTCGAAAACCCGATAATTATCGATAAAAAGAAAACGAGATGAGTTTCATCTTCAAGAAGAGTTCTTTGTGCCAGATTCGGTCAAACGCTTCTCTACTGTCGATGAACGTCGCAACTCAGAATTCATACTCTTCGAAGCTGTTGAGAATAAAGCTGCTAACTCGATGGAGCTGCTCAGGGGTTCCCTGGCTTTTACGAAATCCGAATTGGTGTTCTGGGATTCTGTTGACTAGTCTAATTCTTGATAGTCTGTTAGAAATATTCTTTCAAGGATTTTAGATAGTGTTGGACGGAGGCTGATCGGCGATAGTTTTCAAAATTTGACAGAAACTTGTTGGGTTTCGGGATCATTGTCACGAGTGCGGAAGTGGCCAATTCTGAGGATAGTATTGTAAATTAAAACAACAAAAAGTTGTGCATTAGCTGGAAGCAGCTCGACAGTCCCGTTATCTAGGGCATTGTAGTCGGGAGCCTACCTGTTTTCAACTAAACGGAACGTTACAACCCCACAGAGGTTTTAAGTTGATGGGACGTATTCATTAGATTATCGGTATGGCTTTTGAAGCTGTTTTTGGCAAAAGAGAAGGGCTGGTAACTCGCTTCCAAGTGTTTGGCAAATTTTCCGCTCGGTAGTAGTTGGAGAGACATCAGGATCCGTCCCCTTTTTTTGTTGGCGTCTTTAAGGTGGGTTGCCTTTTTAGGTTCCAAGTTAGTCGCCACAAGCAGTAGTTTTTGCTGGCATCCAGGCTGTCTTCTTCAAGTCTGTATTCAAATTAAGAGTTGTTGATGCGTTTAAGGACCTTTGAAGCCTATCGGAAATTCGGCGGTATATCCTGTTAACTTTGGGACCTTGAGTTCCCACGAATTCACCGCGCAGTCGACATTTAAGCCCAAGCACCAGTGCTGCCAAAGGGTGGATGAGGTCACGTGGCGGTGAAGGATGGTATGTGCGAAGAGTCGCGATGTAGACGTTACTTTTACTTTTGGTTGACGGAGATCAATAGCAACTTCCACGTCTTTGGGGTTTTGAGCTTCGCGTTCAGATTCAGGGAGCTGGATAGCTTAACCTAAAACCTATTTATATCAGCGCCTATATGCAAAAGAACATTTCTTTTAGGTGCGAGGGATGCAATCACTTTGAGGGTGACTGACAGACGAAGGTGATCCGAGGAAAGTTTGAATTTTGTATCGATTGACTGGGCGCGTTTTGGAATACCTTTGTAGACGAAGAAGTCAAGGGAGCTGGAGACTCTGTGTGCGGAAGGACGTAAGGAGGAATTTAAAATTGTCTTTCATCCCAGAGACTGCTGCCTGATCATATCAGTAAAGGAGAGCTTATGACCTTGCACAGCAGCATACGGAGAGTGCGTTCGTTAGAGATTGCGGAGATACGTTGTGGAGACGGGTTAGTAGTTGCGGTTTAGTCAGCGAGGGATTGGCCTGTCACAACAGCGGTTGGAATGTGGAGTAAACGCACGTTGGCTCATGGAGGACAGGCTTGTGTTGTTTGTGTAGTCGGTAGATTAGTTTTCAAGGCATCTTGCGTGCGCGGCAATACAGGCAGCGATGACATAGAACTTCGTCGGGGGATTTAACTCCACTTGCACACCTTGTCTCATAGTCTTGCAATTTTTAATGCATCCTTACTGTTAATCGTCACTTTAAGGTCCAACAAGAAAAAATGGAGGGATTGCGGATTAGGATTGTCATGGGTTGGACGTCTTTTGGGGTTTTGAATGTTCAGCAATACATGGCCGTTGGCACGGAGATCAAAGCGAGTGCTCTCGACTGTAGTGGATCTCATTCTCACACGAATGCCGATTCTGAATGGTTTGTCTTTCTTCAGTTAAAAGTTCAACATTTCGCAGTGTGAAACCTCAAGTAACGCAAAATTTTTTTTGTTTTCTAAATTTTAAGGTATTTAGTAACTATGTGTTGTTATATGGCTTTGAAGTTGAGAGTATATACTGCATAAAATAAGCTGTGAGCTACTGTATATACTTTATGGGGTCGAAGATACGTTCTTCTGGCTATAACAAACCATGATACACTTTTTTTTAACCAATTTTCGACGTGTTCAGGGTACAAATAGAGCATTTAAATCGATTATTAACCGAAACGCATGGTAACTTCTTTGTCAAAATATTTATGCCGTCGACTGTATACACACACACACACACACACACACACACACACACACACATATGTAAACGCAGGCTGCACGCTATGAACAACTGCTGTGCTTGCCTTCCGCTAAGGAAACTAAATTCGTGTATAACTTCTAAACTAAGAGTATGATCTTAATGAAATTTTTTTTAAGAGTATTGAAATTTATGTACAAACCAAAGCCCAAATCCGTAGTATTTGAATTGCGTTTTTTCCACATTTTTGCATTTATGATACGAATGGGGGAGGTATGCAAAATATCCGAAGTGTTACTTACCTGCGTATCCTTCACTCGAACATTTTGAAACAAATTTGGTTGCTCTAGCTCTTATAATTTCTAAGATATGCTCAGAAAACCGAGTCGAAAACCCGATAATTATCGATAAAAAGAAAACGAGATGAGTTATCGGTAATTTGAAATAAACTTGATCTGCGTATGGTATATACGAACTTAAAAAGTTTAGCTTTCTATCTTCTGGAGTGTCCAGAGTCGACGCGTTCATACCGACGGACGGGCAGACAGATGGACAGACAGACGGACATGACTAGATCGTCTTGGGTAGTGATGCTGATCATGAATATATATACTTTATATCTGATATTCAAGAATACTTTATAGGGTCGGAGACGCCTCCTTCTGCCTGTTACATAGATTTCCTCAAAACTTCTCATACTCTGATTTACCCATTTTCAATGGGTTTAGGGTATAAATATATTGGAATGCATTTGAAGTCAAGACGCGTTCTGACGTGAGGTTCATTTTTGCTACCATTGGTATTGATAAATTGAACAAAATATAAAAATATTTATATATTGTCTTACCTTTGGCCGCTAAAGATATAAAAGCAAGAGCATGCTGGCGCACTTTCTCGATATTCAGATCAGAAAAGTTTGTGTACCCAATAGGTAGACGTATAAGCAAGAGCTCCAGGAAATCTAGGGGCGTCACCGATGAGAGATTCCAGCCTAGACGGCTCAACACGTACAGCTCCCATTTCTGATAGTAAAAAAGATGGTTTTAAAATTTGTTTAAATCTAACAATAAGTGATTGTAAAAAAATGGAAGAAGGCTGCCTATTGTAAAAGTTTATATTTATTTTAATTATGCGCACAGAAGTATACTACGATTCCTAAATTTAAATTTAGCTGTCTACCGCTGTGTGGCGCCACGTTGAGCTATATTTGTGGCTACGCAAGCCACCTCCTATCAGAAATATCAACGGTAGTCAAGTGTGGCGTTATCGATAGTTTAAGAAACTATGATCGGAGCTTTCGATCATCTCTAGTTTGAATGCCATGAGTTGCACTTTTACTTAGTTAGCATTATGCTCAAATTGTCATTGTCAAATAAAGTATAATAATTTGACTTGATCGTTGTTCAACTGGGAGAGGATATAGTCCTTGACATTGAAAATTTGGTAATAAATCCTTCTAGAAGCAATAAATATGAGTTGCTTCAGGCACGACTACCACAAAAATACGCGGAATCATCATCGACCAAACTCCGACGATAACTACAGCGGGGCGAAACACAAGGATTAAAACCGTCTGAAATTTGGACACATATGCGTCGATGTCAGTAAACTGGCTCAAATTGCCGATAAAATGCTGGAGACTGGCGGCTCCGCGGCTACATTCTCTTTGGAGGCACAACAACAGTCAATTGCGACACACACAAAGGACGATGTAAGTGCCATTTCGCCTTCGGACATTTTGAAGGAGATTAACAAACTCAGCGAGAAGGTTGATGAGCTGCAAAAAGAGTTAAAACAGTTACAAACAAGTAACCGCTATGGAACCAGACTACCACCACGATCGCGCGATACAGCGAGCCGTGGTCAACTGGCAGGCAAACAACATGCAACGCTTTGTTATTACCATGACAAGTTTGGAGACAAAGCGCGTAAGTGCTACTCAACCTGCCCTCGGTATCAAACATTTGTCCCGTTAAACTTGTAAGGCTATCGCCCAACACGCTGGGGGACGGTAGCAAATTATCAACCAGCGTGCCTATCAATTCTCCTGCCAAAATTAAAGAAAGCCGACTACACATCAACGACATCATATCCCACACTCGATTCCTAATTGACTCTCTGTAATACCACGCAGTGTGTGTAAACAGAAGGACCCCCACAACAATTTAGTTTTATATGCTGCAAATAAAACTATTATTAATACATATGGTAATTATGTAACCGAGATAGATTTGGGCTTACATCGTAAGTTCACCTGGCCATTCATCGTAGCAAAACAACAACAAGAGCGACGTTTGTCATTATATTGAGACAACCGGCAGTCCGGTAGCAGAACGCACACGTCGTTTGGCAGGGCAGAAACTGGCGGTAGGAAAGGCTGAAGTTAATTCTCTGATTGAGCAAGGAATCTGCCGGCCATCAAGGAGCCCTTGGGCAAGCCCCTTACACTTGGTCACCAAAAAAGACGACACATGGCGTGCATGCGGAGACTACCGCAAACTTAATGCATTATCTGTACCGGATCGCTATCCAATAGCACACATCCATGATTTTGCAGAGCAGTTATGTGGGAAAAACATTTTTTCGACGTTGGATTTAGTAAAGGCATATTACCAAACACCAATGGCCAAACAGGATATCAAAAAAACTGCAGTTTGCACACCTTTTGGACTCATTGAATTCGTTTACATGCCATTTGGGCTCAAAAACGCCACTCAAACGTTCCAGAAATTTATGGACAACATTTTCCGAAAGGTCGATTTTGTATTCTGCTATATTGACGATATATTCATAGCTTCAAAAGATACAGACGAGCACGAAAAACACCTTCGCATCATATTGAACGCTCTACGCAGACATGGTCTTTACATAAACGCCAGCAAGTGCCAAATTGCACAATCTGAGGTGCGGTTTTTAAGTTATGTCATCAACAAAAACGGCATAAAACCGCCTTCAGATCGCGTAGATGCCATTAAAAATTATTCATTGCCGAATACCATTCGTAAACTTAGTCGGTTCCTGGGCATCGTGAACTATGACACACGCTGCTTGCCAAATTGTTCTCACATTCAGGCGCCACTCACCGAGCTAACTAAAACATCAAATAAAAAAAAAAAACGACAAACGCCGAATTGAGTGGACCCCGGAATTTCGTGCAAGTTTTGAATTGTGTAAACGCAGCGTGGTTGATGCAACAATGATGACATGTCCCTCACAACAAGCAAAGCTTGCCCTGGTATGCGACACTTCGGACGTGGCGATTGGCACGGCACTTGAGCAACACGTAGATGATGTATGGCAACCTTTAGGGTTCTTCTCTAAAAAACTGAACAACGCGGAAAAGAATTATAGCACCTATGAAAGATAAATTTTTGCTATCTATGAGTCTGTCAACATCTTCTGGAAACCCGCGTTTTCATCATCAAGACTGACCATAAACTGCTCATTTATGCATTCAATCAACGTCCAGAAAAGGCGTCCCCCAAACAGTTACACCATCTAAATTACATCTCACAATTTTCAACAACAATTGTTCATGTGAAAGGTGAAAAAAATTCTGTTACGGATTCATTATTCAGGTTAAACGCCATAACAATGCCGACAAATGTTAATTTAGCCCACATAGAGGAAGAACAAGCAACCGACACTGAGTTGCAACAACTACTTGCAGGTGTAACATCACTCAACCTGCAGTCTACCTTGTTTGATAACAACATTACACTTTACTGCGATTCATCAAGCGAATGTTTTCGCCCATACGTGCCCCAAAAATTACGGCACCAAATTTTTGCATCTATCCACGGTCTGTCGCATCCAAGTAGCAGGGCGACATTAAAACAAATCCAGAAAAAATATGTCTGGCCGGCTATGTGCAAAGACATCATGCTATGGTGCAGAAATTGTTTACCGTGTCAACGCGCCAAGATCAGCAAACACAATAAGCTGGCACCTGAGAAGTTCATTGTTCCCGACAATAGATTCGATCATGTTTATCTGGATATTGTTGTGATGCCGTTATGCAATGGAGCACGCTACTGTCTAACAATGATAGATCACTTCTCGCGTTGGCCGGAAGCGGTACCTTTAGGCGATATGACAGCTGAAACAGTGGCAACTGCATTTTGGAGGCATTGAATTGCCCGTTTTGGTGCTCCTAAGACTAAAACAACGGATCAGGGCACCCAATTTGAATCAACATTTTTTAAAGAACTCGCTAAACTAATCGACACTAAGCATATTCATACAACTTCATATCACCCGCAATCCAATGGACTTGTTGAACGCTGGCCTTGATCGTTCAAGACAGCTCTCATATGCAACGGTGGGTCTTCTTGGATTGAATTACTATCATCTGTACTCTTAGGCCTGCGCACTTGTTTTAAAGATCATTTGCAATCATCGTTATATGGGACGACGCTACGCCTTCCAAACGAATTTTTCGATTATCTTAATACGGATGTGGATCCAGCGCCATTCCTTATAAAATTTCGCGAGCACATGCGACGGATACGTCCCTCACCTACGGTTCATCACGTAAAGGAAAAGATGTTTCGCATTAAAAATATGGACACTTGTTGACATGTCTTTATCAGAACTGATATAGTCAAGCAACCGTTGGAAGCCTCTTATACTGGATCTTACAAAATCGTCAATCGGGTGAGCGAGCGAGTTTTCATGGTACACGTTGCTGGAAAGGAAGTAGCAATTTCGGTCGATCGCCTGAAGCCAGCGTTTTTCACAGAAAATAATAATGAGGAACTTCTGCAAAATTCAGCCAGACCTATACGGACATATGCGAAAATGCAGCGAGTGCAAGCTGTGGCGTTATCGATAGTTTAAGAAACTATGATCGGAGCTTTCGATCATCTCTAGTTTGAATGCCATGAGTTGCACTTTTACTTAGTTAGCATTATGCTCAAATTGTCATTGTCAAATAAAGTGTAACTGTGATCGACTATAATTATTAATTCTTTGTATCCTCCATTGGCGCATACAAACCATGGTACAATAATAAGCCATATATTGATTTACGCAAATTGCCACGCCGCCAGTGGGCGTAACCGAAATCTTTTAACACTTTATCTGACACGAGTATACACGAGTATATATTCCAAACTGCATAACTCTAGCTTCAGTAGCGGCGAAAAAAATTGCGTTCATACGGGCAGACGAACCGACAGCAAGACGAACATTGCACAAACCCAATATAATCTTTTCACTTCGTGAACGAGTAAATTTAACGAAAGCTAAACTGTGGTTTATAGAAAACAATAAAATACCCTAGTTAAGTATGCTCGACTTGAAGTTACTAAGTGCCATATATAGCTAAACTATATGTACATACAAAAAATTTCAGTAAATAAGCCTAGGTAAACACACAATTACTATGAGTTGATTGTTGAATGACTTAATAAAACCGCTTAAAATTAGTAGAAAAGACAATTCAAGCGTAGCTCGAGCTCTTATGGTGTCTAAGATATGCTCAAAAAACCGATAAATCTCGATAATAAGTTAACAAGACGTGTTATCGATGATTTGAAACAAGCTTGATCTGCGTATGGAATAAGTTAACAAGCAACCCTTGCGTGAATCTATCAGACAGCCCGTGCGACCGAAATTCTGGGGAATCTGATTTCACATGCAATGTTCTGAGAACGAGCGCTTGGGATCAACAGCCAGACGTTTGTTTATGTCGCAAGCCCTGCACTACCATTAGAATTATGGGTCGGCTTGTTGACGCATGCATTTTTTTAGTTAAGTCAGTCTTGTATTTAATTTTGCAAGATACACTCTATTCCTATCGCTGACTGCTAATGACTAATGAGGGAAATCCGCAGAGTAACGCCACACAGGGCGAAGCTCACAAAAGGCCAAACACATCAGAGCGTAAATCAGGGCAGAGACGCCAACGAATCAATAATGTTTCCCTTCTAACCAAAAGGTACTAGAATATGCAAACTCAGCCAAGGCCGCAGTTGCTGAAATCAATAATGAAAGCGACTCAACTGGTGACAATGACCTATTGAATTTTTTAGGGAGCGCTCCCAATTGCTGTTCGCCGAGCGACAGTTGGCTGGCAGAGCATTCGAAATTTTATTCGACATTGGTGCGGCGAAAAATTACGTTAGGCCCGTAATTGAGCTAAAAAAAACGCAACACCTTTCGGCACACCATGTACTGTGAATTCCATTTATGCATCCAGTAAACTCAAAGATAAATGCTCAATGAAAATCTTTGGCAAAGTTGCCCCGATTTTTACTTTAGACAACATCGACACCTTTGATGCTATCATAGATACATATATTTGGCAGAAAAAGTTCGTGAGAAAACTTCTTTCTCAGTAAACGGCGAAATATATGAATTCTGCCAGTTGCCTTTCGGGTTAAAAAATGCGGAAAGCATTTTCCAAAGGGCAATTGATGATGTTCTTCGAGAACAAATTGGTAACATTTTTTACGTAATAAAATTCTTCGAAAATGAAACCGATCACGTCCGACACATTCACACATTTTCCGACACTAACATAAGAGTGTATAAAGAAAAAACTATATTCTTTAAAAAAAGTGTCGAGTATTTAGCTTCCATCGTCACTAGCGATGGAGACAAACTGATCCCGAAAAGGTCAAGGCGATCCAAGAATATGTAGAGCCAAAGGACTTATATGCTCTGAGGTCTTTTCTGGGCCTGGCCAGTTATTACAGGGTATTCGTGAAAAACTTCGCGTCCATAGCGACACAGCATATGACTAGGAAAATACCGGTAGAATTCGACGACACGCAACGCGGAGCCTTCGATCGGTTAAGAAACATACTGGCTTTAGAGGATGTCATGCTTATGTACCCGGTCTCTAAGAATCCCTTCGACCTAACCACTGACGCTTCGGCGAGCAGTATAGGAGCAGTACTATCTCAAGGGAGACGATCCATTACAATGATATTTTGAACATTAAATGAATGCGAAAGGGAGCTATTGGTCATTGTATGGGCTCTCGGTATACTGAAGAATTATCTATACGGTACCAGAGAATTACACATTTTTTAAAGACCATCAACCGCTTACGTTTGCAGTGTCTGAAAAACACACCAACGCAAAAAATAAAAGGTGGCAGGCTTTTATTGAAGAGTATAACGCCAGTAACGCCGGGGAAAGAAAACGTCGTGGCAGACGCCCTATCCCGGCAGGATATCAATTCCCTACGTATCATACCCACTACTCCCAATCATACAATTACTACAGATCTGGCTTGTTTGTTTCTACAGGTTTGTCGGAATAATCTTCATACTCCTATTCGCAGCGAATGCGCGAATTACCGACTTATCTCATGCGAACTATATTCCCCTATCGGATGGTAATGTTTTGATATGGGAACAACGCAGATACGTGAGGCATTCGATTAACTTGACCAACCTTATTAGCATAGACGATACTGTTAAAATGGCTGAATTGTTTCCCCATTCGCATATGCGAAAATGTTTAGAAGTAGATATAGATCATGTTCAAGATTTATTGTCCGCATTAATATACATTGTGGCAGGTACTCCTAGCGCGGCGGACCTTGAAAGAATCAAAATAACTGAATCTCAGTTTATGGGGTCAAACAATAGACAGATAATAATTAACACAGAAACGCAGAAACAAATCAATCTACTCACCGATACAATAAATAAAGGGTGAATTAGTAGATACCGCGCATCTATATGAAACGCTATTTGCAAGGAACAGAATGTTAATTACAGATATACAAAACCCAATGCTTACTATCACGCTCGCCAAATCCAATATAAAAAATCCTGTAATTTATGATCACGATGATTTGAGGTCTATTTTCGGCGAACAGCTCACATAAGTCCTTATAGTTAGTTTAATGGGAGTATCTCATATTAAAAACTTTTAATCCACTAGCATTATTCACATATTAATCGAATATCCTAAAGTTAAGGTTATGTGTAAGAAGGTCATAATAATTCCTGTGGTACACAACAATACCATACTACAATTGCATGGCAACGTAGTGGCGGAATGCGACGATGGAGTCCTAGCTGTCACAGAATACGCCTCAACCAACTATACGACGTTCTGCAAATAGGCAAAACATGAAACCTGCGCTCGCGGAATACACGCAGACGGTTCAGCTGTATATCATACACCGCCCAGTCACCTGGAGCCGATCACGCTGGTGCGTGAGGGAATAATCATCATTAATGAACAATTCGCAAGAGTCTTTATAGATAACGAGATAAAAACAAAAGGGGCTCACCTTGTCACATTCGAACGCATGGCTATAAAAAACAACGCAACGTATTTGAATCACAAGAAGGCTGTAAGCATGGTCCCCGACATGGCAGCTTCACCACTTCTGAATATCACAGGACACTATCATGTGCAAAGTCTACCGCTGCTGCAACGGATTAGAAATTTTCAATTTCAATGTGTGTGCGTAACTCATCTTTCTATGCATGCTATTTTTGCCTGAACTCTATTGTCACATATATTTCCCCTTGCAAACACACATACACATACACACACGTCGCGAGCTGTGCACTTTACTCAGCATGAATGAAAATATCAGAATTTAACAAGAACATTAAAATAAATGTACAAACACACTAGCGTGAATCTGTAGTATTTGAAATGGGTTTTTTTGATATTTGAGGCGAGTTGGGGAGGTATCCAAAATCGGATATATTCTTAAGCTGCGTATATTAAATTATTAGTATATTATTAATAAATATTATCATTATCACATTAAACCAAATTTGGAGGCCCTAGCTCTTATAGTTTCTGAAATATGCTAAAAAAAGATTATTATAATAACATTAATTAGAATAAACTGAACGAATCTCAAATGACTCAGATAATCCTTTGACATTGATATAGAACACAACATTTTATTTTTACAATTAAATCATATTTAAATATGTTGTTGTCGGTGTAAAATACTAATAATCCTTTTTAACTTATTGATATAGGACATATCATTTTTTTAAAAGCCTGGTTACTTACAATTAATTCATCTTTAAATATGCTGTTGTCGGTGTAAAATACTAGTAGCTCAGCGGAAAGCGCCCGACAACTAGGTTCTCGTAGCTTGGAAGCAAGCAACAAACAAGCAGCTGCTAAAATTTGTAGATGAGTTTTACGCACAGACTTCGTTGACAGAAAGCGATCCATGTAGTTTATCGCAAGCAAAACTACTTCCTTCTGACATTTCTCCTCAGCACACACCTTAAACGATACAAGCAGAAAATTCATGTTTTGTCATTTTTTACACATAAATATTTTAGGCATTGAGCAGCAATATAAACAGTATTTGTAAATTTTTTGTAATAATTTGTACACGATTACAAGAGCAAAACAAAACATTTACAGTGCGTTGCAAAAGCTGCAAAGTTTGACGCGAGTCATCATTATTAAGGACATATTTTATACATTTATTTTTACAAAATATTCTTCTATGCATTTTTACTCCCTATTGATTAAACAAGTGAGAACTCTGAACCTTGCATTTTCATACATTTGAGTCCCCTTGGATTCATACATAGAATCACACTTACACACACATAGACTCTTAATTGCACGCTGCACACTGTGAACAGATGCTGCGTTTGTCCCGATTTATCCATTTTCAATGGGTTCAGAGTATAAAAACAAGGAAGAGTGCTATAGTCGGGAGCACCCGACTAGGATATACCCTAAACCCAGGTGCGAACGGGCGTTACATTCATTTCCACCCCCTTGCATTCATTCTAGTTCTTGTAGTCTTTGACATAGACGGGCTCATACAGAAAGACTGACATGGCTAGAATATACATATTCTACTTTCTGGGGAGGTTTACAATATTTTTTCAATTGCCCTTATTACCCATTGTCACTGGGTTCAGGGTATGAAAAGGACAAATCGTTCCGAAACTGAAACCTAAACAGCTTCTAATTAAAACTCTGACCAATGCAAAAAAACCGATATTATTATATACATAAAATATATCGTCACAAATTTTGAAATAAGAAATTTTAGGGCTTAAATGTGCTTTCACCACTAGATTGTTACCTGGTGTAGAGGTGTCTTCTTTTGATATATACACACAAGGGTAATCTTGTCGACCCCTAACCAAAGACAATATAAATACTAATATGAGCAACGCTTAGTTACGAAGTGCTACAATGCTTGATTTACGCTAGCTTTGGCTGGCGAAAAAATGATTTTGTTAGATTTCATACGACGGCCGCGACACTGGGTTTGTTCAATGACCGTCTTGCTTTCCATCCCTCTGTCTGTCTGGCGCTATTGAACGTAAACTTGAAGATTTTAATATATACCGCGCCAACTGTAAGGCTGGTAAATCGATAGCATGTCAATGCACCTCAAAACGCGAATAAAAGGTGAATATTTCCTACAATGTTAAAGCTGGAGCCACCAAATTTGGTATGTAGACCTCCACTAAACTTGCGACTATAACGCTCCCCGTCATCTAATCCCCACTGCTTATAAACCATGCATGCTAGAGACTTAATTTTTTCTTAAATTAAAGTTTATTTAATTGTCGTGATTTTACCAGAAGAAAAACTTAAAATTAAAAATGTAAGTATCAACAAAAAATTAATAACCAAAAACCGTCAAAATGGGAGGTCCTAATTTTGCGCCACTTGAATATGACACTTTATTAAAAAACAATATTTAGTCGTATTTCGATTCGTTTTAGATTTTTAGATATTTTAGATACAAAAACATAAATTTTATAGTGTTAAGCCACATTTCTGCTGCAAAACTTAATATTTCCGGTTTGGAAGGGTGTATACTATTTGGCCAAAAAGTTTATCGACATCGAGCTTCAAGATAATTCGATGGCTTGGGTTAGTTCAGGTATACTTCAATATTGTTGTCATGATATACATTTTCGATTAAATTCAAATCTGGTGAATAACTCCATATATTGCCTCTGTATATGCGTTTTAACAACCCGGGTTGTATGTATTGCCGCATTATCAGTTGATAAATCCACGGCAAAGGTCCAGAAAAGTTATGAAAGTATGGAAAAGTCGCTTTCAATATGTCATTGTAGGCCATCGTATTCTATGTTGTTGACAAAAATTGTAATTTGCAAAGGACATAATACGAAATGGTCCCCTACATTATCGCACCTTCAACTTGGCTATGCAGCCGGTCCAAATGATGAGTTTCTTTGCGGAGGTCATGAAAATAGTAGCTATAGCCATCGGAATCTTCCAAATTAAATTTTTTCTCGACCGAGAAGATCACTCGATACCACTCCGCAGCCCAGGTCACATGTGTGCGGCAAAAACTGAGGCGTTGCGCTTTTCGAACCGGGCTAAGGGGTGGCTTCTTATTAAATTTAATATTTCTTGCCTTGACACCACATTTCTCCCTGATTTTTGCCAAAGAGTCGTGAGAATTTTACGATTTTCTTAATATGAGTCGGCTTTTGGCATTAATAACAATACTGTGTGTGCAGCCTTTCATGTTTTTTGCATATTTAGACTCATTACATAAAAATGTGAATAAAACGTGTCGACTCCTCTAGATTTTCTAAGCTATTTTGGCAGTGAATAGGCCCCAGCATTCTTGAAAGCTTTGACTTGTCTTTTTTCGTCAGTTAGGGCTTTCCCTAGACCCATTAGGTTTTATTTTTTAAATGAAACATTCAAAATTAACAAAAAAAAATCAAACCAACGATACATATGTGTCCACGAACTAAAGATAAAGATCAAATTCTATGCACGTCCTATTCAAGTGGTGAAAGATTAGGACACCAAATTTTGGCGGTTTAAGGTTACTAATATTTTGTTAATACTAAAAGTTTCAGCATAAAGTCGCTTTCCTGGTAAAATTACAACAATATAACAGGCATTAGAAAACATTATTAAGGTAAGGAAGTGTATATGGCTGATCACTCCCGTAATTGAAGCTAGAGTCTTAAATAAAGTGTTAAGGTGTGGCAAACCGATTTAATCTAAATATTTCCCTCAGTTAAGGAATTAGAAACATCATATTTTCAGAAAGATTACTGAAGACTTCCTCTAAACATCGCACAAAAGATTTTTTAGATACGCCCACCAGGAGCTTGGGATATCGATGAAACTTGGAGGCAGGTAAGCCGCGAGCATCCATAGCTCCTACAATTTTGAAGCTATAATCACCAAATTTGACAGTGTTTGGATGACCTTCTCTAAAGATCGAGAAAAAAAATAACAATAATAATTAAAAAAGTTTTCGAATATTTTTTACTGTTATTGTACTGCGAACGTGTATTACGCAGTCATTTACCCCGGAATGCAACGTTCTTACTTTTTGTTTTATTTTGTAATGTCCACAGAATCTTAATCATTTAAGCCGATGGTAATATTTAAAATATTTCACGGTCTGCGCAAAAAATCCAGCAAAATTTTGATTTTCGGCAGCCAAAACTAATGGATAATAACACATACATACGTATTGTGGTGTACTTTTGATTGCATAATTCATGCATACAAACATATGAGCCAGCATGACATTGAGTGATTCGTGTGCTTTTCTTCAGCATACACTGTTCAAAAATAAAATCAAAACTATAGAAATAACTCTATAATTCTGAATATTGGATCCCTTTTTAAGAAGAGGAATAAGAAATGATTGTTTATAAATGTTAGGAAAATAACTCAACTGCACTTACAATTTAAATAGGTTATACAAAGGCTTTAAGTGACCTTCGGCACAATACCGAAGCACGCACCTTGGTACTTATCAGAGCATTTAGTAGTAAACTTTCTGTGATCAAAGGCCCAAAAATGCAGCAAGAAACATTTACATGATATGGATATGGCAAACCCAGTTGATAATTTTGAGAACTATAAGTCGTTTGAAAAAATTTAGCAAATAAACTGGCAATAGTCTGAGCTGAATTTTGTTGATTTTAGTGTTAAAGATCTACGCTTCGCACTAATGAAATTATAAAGCCATTTTGGATCCCGTTAGAACTGTATCCCAAATTTTTTTATGTAATCCTTATAACATTTGTTCTTTAGTACAGTAAAATTAGATCGAGCAATGAGATTGGATTACACGTCCAAGAGCCAGTTTTCTGGAACTTCTTGTACAACCTGATTTTTAAATGAATTAATTCCCGCGTAAACCAGGTTTGTTCGAACTAATTAATAATAACTATTACAAACAGCTATTACAATTATCTGAAGATGGAGGAATATAGAAACAAGTAATAAAAAGGCAGACACCGTTAATGCACGCTTTGATTGCAACAAATTCTATATCTATACTACAGTCTATTATTACTATCCCAGAAAATAAACCATCACCTACAACAATAAGACCACCACGAGAAGTGCGATCTTTTCTACAAATAAAGAACGTGCTAGATAAAATATGGATGTCAGGCTTTAACCATGTTTCAGAGAAAGCAATGACTTAAAAAGGAAAGGATGGAATATTAAAATAAAGATTACTGAGTTTATTACAAAGACCTCTTACATTTTGATAGCCAAGTGAAACGAAGCATTTTAGATTTTGTGCTAGCAGAGACTGCAAGAGGTTAGTTTAAACTAACTCCAGGTGGCGGAAGTGCAATCGGAGACCGATTTTGTCTTTTTTGCAGTGTGTTCTATTAATTATGAAGTGATCCGACCAGAATTCTTTACATCAAATTTTGCTGAAATGATGAAATTTCCCGAATGTAAGTAAGTTTGAATTTTTCCACTGTAATAGATTTGGCCTTGACATCATCAGGTGTAGTATCAGGGGCAAGCCTAGAAACAAAGGTTTCGTTGTCACCAACAACGATCACATTAGGAGCCTCAGCAGTAGCTTCCAATAGAGCAATAGCCTTGGTTGAGTGACCATTTGATTTCGCCGGTTTATCAGCACTAAGATGTTGATCAGTGTCAATGGAGCTAATACTTTTGTTGCAAATCATATTCTTATAACAAACAATTCTTATACTTTGGCAAAGCAACGACGGGACTAGATACAAAGAAACTAGAGCACTTTATAGATGAAACCATAAATATTGAAAAATACACTAACATTCTTCAAAATAATCTCATGACCGTAAAACCAAAGCTAGCTGATTGTGGGTGAATATATCTTTCAGCAGGATGGTGCAACACCGCATACTGCGAAAAAAAACTAAAGTTTGGCTTCAACAAAATCAAATTGGTGTTCTTGATTGGTCACCACCAAGCCCAATAGAAAGTCTCTGCGCATTAATGAAAAGAAATCTCAGAAATACACATAGTACTTTTAACGATTTAAAGTCCAAATATGGAGAAATTTGGAATCGAGTGCCAAAACTTAATTAATTCAACGAAAAATCGAGTAGAAGCAATTATAAACAAGTCAGGAGCGCCCGACTAGGGAATACGCTGAACCGCTTGGGCCTCACTATGGAAACTAAATTCATGAAGAACTTCTAAACTAAGAGCATGATTTTATTGAAAGGGCTGAACAAGATCATTTAAGTAATACAAAGCAAGGCCCGTAGTATTTGAATCAATGGGGCGAATGGAGGGGTAGCCAAAATCCGAAGTATTCTCAAACTGCGTATGCTTCACGTGAACACATTAAACTAAATATTCCTTATTTTCTAATAGCTTTTGAATTTTTGTTCTACAGAATACACCTTTTTTCATTCTTGCCTTTGAAGGAAACAGTTTTATATCCTCTCGTGCTGCACCTGGAGTGCTTCTGATTACAGCTTCTGCTGTTGTCTATAAATAACCTCCAATCCTTATACGTTTCGCAACGTATATCGGTCAGCAAGCTTTCGCATGTAATACTCCCAATTTTGTGCTCAATGAGTGTACTAATGCACAGGCCGATAAATTATTTCGGATTGGGTTAACATCCCTACTAGAGGCTTCCAAGGATACATTCATATTTTCATCTGCAGTTAATATAGTGAATACTGTACCCACATTCATTGCACAATTTTCTCTGTCATGGTTACACAAGAAAAAAAAAAACAAGGGGCTGTAGTTGGGAGCTCCCGACTAGGGGATACCCTGATCCCCGTCCTCACACACATTTCAACTTCCTTGCATTCATACAAAATACAAAATCACACACACACACAAATTCACGCCGCAAGCTGTGCGTTTTTCTCATCCGCTGCGCTTAGCACCACTATGGAAACTAAACTAACTTCGTGAATAACTTTTAACTAAGAGCATGATCGTAACGAAATTTTTACTACGTAATAAGAGCTGCAAATCTATGTACAAGCCAAATCACTTGTCTATAGTATTTGAATAGCGTTTTCATTTTTTCTATTTGGGGCGAGGTATCCAAAATGCAAAATATTCTTAAGCTGCATATGTTTCAAGCGAACATATTAAACTAACTTTGGTGGCTCTAGCACTAGTTCTAAAAAAACAAACAAAAAATCAAGTATTACAATCTATTTTTATCGATATTAAGAAAACGGTGTAAAATATCGACAAAAAATGATATACAAGCTCGTATTGCGTATTGTATACGGAATCTGTAGTCATTTAGTTTGAGTCTCTAGCCTTTGGTAGTTTCCGAGATCAATGCGTTCATACAGAAGTACCGGATAAATCGACTCATACATACTTATACTGTTACACACACTTCCACAAAACCATTATATCCTTTTTATTCATTTTTAATGGGTTAATGGTATAAAAACGGTACAACTTTTTGCAATAAAGACTCGCAATAAATACTATGTGTATTCATCTTTTGCAGTAGTGTACCTGTAATGAACTAATATGTTCACGTAAATTTAAACGAGTAGAATGGGTACACTGGTATGCTTAAGTTGGCCGCAGCAAAATTCATTTATTCGTAGACAGCTTCTCACAGAGAGAGAAAGCAAAGTTAAGAACAAAAACAATAACATAAACGTAAAAATGGAAAATGTAAGCATTATTTTTGTAGTAATTGATCTTAATTCTGGAATTATTGCACAATTTTTCTGTTTTAGTACTAAAATCAATGTGTTGGTTAGTTTGTTCTGTGAATTGTATTTTTGTAAGTATGTTTGCATATGTGTAGTGGTCAGCATCGTGACCTTGGTTGTCGTTTTGCAACATTTGCATTTCCGCTGCCACATTACCACAAATGAGGATATGGTGAACCAATGTTTCTTTATTCAAATGTTGAAAACTGTATAATTACACCCATTTTTAAATAGCATACTCCATTTTAATCTGCCAACAATGCAATTTTTTATATTAGCGTTTTTTTATCTTAGAGTTTCAGTTTTATTATCTTTCAGTTAGTATATAATACCTAAAAATTCCAATATTTCAATATTAATTTATTATAATTATTTTCCTCCAAACTTAGTTTTTTTTTAAATAATCCAATTTTAATTTAATCTAAGATATGTTTAAAAATATATTTTTAATATATTGCTGTTGTCAGTAAAATATAAAAATGATATATTTTTTACTTCATTTTATTTATTTTATCAAAACAAAAATACGTACACACTTTGTGTACTGTGCAGCAAACGCTATATACCTAAGTAAACTGGCTATATGTGCAATGCTTTGAATGACGTTTTCTTTCAACGCATAATTTCTTCATTTATTTTATATTTTTATTTGGTTAGCTGTTAATAAGTACTATAAGAAAGAACATAAACAAAATCGAAATTAATTTGTTAAGTATCAAATAGTTTCACCTAGAAAATGATTATATATGTATTTTTTTGTTGTATGGAAAATTACTTTCTAAGGAACAAGTATTTAAACAAATTTACTTTCTTAATAATTAAGGGGGCCGACCTTATGCCTTTGATGCTTCTGCAGCCTACGGGTCATTAAGCCTGCTAAGTTTTGTAGAGTTGGTAACTCAATCTTGGCTCATTCGGCAACGATAGCTTGCTTTATGACCTTTGGGGTATCGTACTGCTTTGTACAGGCATAAACTTTTGCTGCAAGGATGCCCCATAGATCCTCAATTGGATTTAAGTCCGGACTCATTGCTGGCCACTTCATTAGCGGTATATTATGGGCCTCAAAATAACGTAATGTTGTCCGGTCAACATGAATCGGCGCATTATCTTGCTGAAAAGTCCATTGGTCACCACGGAAATGCTCTGCAAATGGAGTGAGTTCACCATCAATCAATTCTATATATGCCTGAGCATTAATCCGGCCGGATATAAAGCATATGAGACTTGTCTTAGCGCAAAAGGCCTATATCATAAGCGATCCACCGCCATGGTTCCGATTGTAACAAGTCGCCCGTGGATTACACGGATCCATCCAATATTTGTGATGACCATCTGGACCGTCAAAATTGAATTATTTTTCATCACGAAAAATCATATTTTCAAATTCGACGTCCCAGAAAGTACTTTTCATAAAATGCCATGCGCGCGTCCTTGTGACGTTTCGTTAAGCGGGGTTTGTCAACTTTTTTTCCGTATGCGAGATTTAAATTTTCATGCAAAATTTGGCTCACACGTTGCCTGGTCACAGTTAATATGAGTTCCGCTTTGATTTGTTGCAACTCATCATATCTTGAATTGCTAACTGCCGCATGTGCCGTTTTGTGCTGTGCTAATGGTTGGTACTGTACCGAGGCGACGATTTATCCGGTAACCGTCGGAATCTTTTAAAAATTTCAAACTAGTATTTCGACATGATTTCATGCCTGTTCTTCCTCAGACAGTTCAGTACCACGTGACATTTTTAACTAAAAATTAAAGTTTTTGTATTTCGGTTGATTTTTTTGCCATCAATGAGTGCTTACGTATTATTTAATTTTTTTTGTCACATCTACGGACCTGATGCGAGCACTGCGACTTTCAAAAAATTAATTAAGCACATTGCACATATATCAGTTTTCTATGTAGAGCGTACTACACTACAACTACTTCTACGCTAACGGTACTACAAATGAGATTCAAAGAAGACGTGGATTTGTAGTGAGTACAACCATAAGAGATAAAAATTGCATATTCAAAACAAACAAGCAGTTGTTATGTTTCAAGAAATATCAAAAATAATTTTTGCACATATAGCCATTTTACAGGGATATGTTGAAAACGTTAAACATAATAATGAATATTTTTCCTTTCCTTAATTCCTTAATTTTCTTAAGCGACTTCTACACCTAAAACCATATTCATACGTTTCCTAAAGTTACAAATGTAATTAAGACGCCTTTTCATAATTGTTTAAGCGACTTCTACATCTAAAACCATATTCATACTTTTCTTAAAGTTACAAATGTAATTAAGACGCCTTCGTAAATATTGCTGTGCTATTTAATTTTTTTGGAGCTGTACAGATGGAAGTATTTAAGCACAAGCAGCCAAGCAATGTATGCTTAGTGATTTATTATTAAACTAAAAAATAATTAATTTCAAGTTTTAATATGGGAAATATTTATATGGTGGAGCCAATATTATACATTTTTTAATGAAAGTTTTTTACATTAAATTAATATGAATCATATTTAAATATATTTTTGCCTTTTAAATCTATTTTGTATACGATTATAATTAAAGATGAAAAATTATATTATAATATATCATAATAAAGCAATACTGTAGTCGGTAGCGCCCTGAACACTGCTTTCATACACACATACACACTCACACACATGTAAACGCAGGCTGAACACTGTGAACAGCTGCTGCGTTTGGACCCCCACAATGGAAACTACATTCGTGAATAACTTCTAAACTAAGAATATGATCTTAATAAAATTATCAGGGCTTAACAAGAGCATTGAAATCTATGTACAAACCAAAGCCCAAGTCCGTAGTATTTGAATTGCGTGTTTTTGACATTTTTTTTAATATATGGGACGAATGGGGGAGGTATCCAAAATCCGAAATATGCCTTACCTGCGTATGCTTTACGCGAACATTTTGACATTTTTGGTTTCTGTAGCTTTTATGGTTTCTAAGATATGCTCAAAAAACCGAGTCTAAAAACCGTTAATTATCGATAATACGAAAACGAGATGTGTTATCGGTGATTTGAAATAAACTCGATCTGCGTATAGTATACACGAAAAGTCCAAGTTCAGCTTTCTAGCTTCTGTAGTCTCCGAAATCAACGCGTTCATGCAGACGGGCAGGGCTAGATCGACTAGTGATGCTGATCAAGAATATATATACTTTATGTGGTCGGAGACGCTTCCTTCTGCCTGTTACATACATTTGCACAAAACCATTATACTCTGGTTTACCCATTTTCAATGGGTTCAGGATATAATAAATTTTATTATGGAATATTTAAATTTAAAAAAAAAACCTTTTCGTTATAAATCATAGGCAAATATATTATGCATCAATCACAATGTAAATATTGAAATCTACAATTTTTTCTATATGGTGATGGTAGAACCGTGAAAATAATAAATTAATAAATATTGTTTTCACTAAAAACGTACAAAGAACTACTTGTCCTTCTCTTTTAGTAATTATGCTTAGCACAATAAAAACTCCACGTATTGTACACATTATTTGGATGCAATTATTTGATCGCTGTAAAATTACATTATAAATAAATCGAAGCTTTTTTACCTTCACAGTTATGTGCATACAAGTTACAAAAAGTGAACTATACTTTTGTCGCGTTGCTGTTTTCCATGTTTTTATTCATTACAATTATCCACAAGTCAAATATTTTAGCCGGTGTTTAGTTGAGAAGCTCTAACGCTAACATAGTTTATTGCCAAAAGCTATAAAATACCTTCTCATATTTCATAGATTACTCGTTTAAAGGCAAAGAGATGATGATAAAACTTAGACAATCTGCTTCTTTTTTTTGGAGCTAACAAATTGTTGTTTGTTTGTGATTACATAAAACAAAAATTTACCAACATTAGGGTTGAGCCGCCCAGCGTGTTCCTTAAAACAAAAAACCGGAGGCTGAGGAGAGAAGCAGTCGCAGTATTAAATTTACAGCGTGCATGAGTTTTAGTGTAACTATGTATAAAAGGAGGATTGAATATTTGTTGCGACCGCTCGCAACTGGGCGCAAGGAACTCGCGACATAATCACTTTTATTTGCTTGAAGTATCGAAGATGTTCCTATATAGGAATTATTTTAATGATATGAGATGAAACATTCTACTCACCTCCATCATCCATTCTGCAACAATTTTGCGCATAGGCGGGGTAATATCCTTCTGTACAGTTTTGAAATATGTTTCGACAATCTGTTGGTATTTTTCTTCAGACTTAAGTGCACTTTCTAAACACCGATCCGATTTGAAAATGGGATCTGTAACGACCACATGTGCATTCACATACTCGAAATGTTTATCGCCTACAACTTCGTTTTTATTCGTGACTGCAGTGCACGTCAAGTTGACAGTATGTTTAAATTGTTGATGCGTAGAAAGTTGATAAACTGATTGATTACTGGTTGATTGTGTTTGTAGAAGTTGTTTTGTTGTGTATGTTCCACCTGTAGGGGTTGCGACTGAAGCCAATACATACATCATCTCACTCATACTGCAATCAATAGGTACCCTTACAGAGACTATTGGGTTGCTGTTGGCTCTAGTATCTGCCGCCGAGTTACACTTTGTGATGGACGAGAAAGATGCTGTCGAGCACGGTAAGGAGCTGCTTCTGCAGTTGCAAATGATATAAGGCCTTGCGATCTTTTGAGAAACAGGAGTTTGTTTTTTAAACCTATATGACGACTGTTCTGAGTTTGTAACTATGCTTTCAGTACACAGTAAATCCATATTTAGACAATGTGCGGTATATATATGAGTTCACTACGAAATAGCATATAGTTGTATAATTTATATTATAGAGTTATATTCACGTACGCCCTATACGCACGTATTTATGAAGTCAATATTAAAAATAATTATTTTCACTGAAAATAACACTGCCAAAACAACCAACAGAATCATCAAACTGCGAATAAAGTTCAAAAATCATTATAATTGGCGTTATGTGTACACGTGTTATGATTTATTGTTTCTACACCAAAGTGCTATTTTTTTTATGAAATGTATATATTATTAAATTGTGAAGGTAGGTAGGTATGTAGATTAAAACAACCACAAGTATATACATACACATATAATAAATAATAGTTCTACTCTATAAGAGAATAAAATAATATAGGTTTGATAGTACTATTTTCTAAATATAACATTTCATCGAATTTTATTAATTGCCGGCAGATAGACTGATGTCTTCAACTTAAAGACTTGAAAAAATTAAAGCGATAGATATCGTATATCTCGTGATTACGCGAACGGTCTTCCTATGTAAATACGAATATAGTAAACGTATTCGTGACTAGTAGCGCGTCTAAATTCTGTCACTCGGACCTAAACCATAATTATAAATAACTAAAGTTTCTTTATTTAGCAAGCTTGTGAGCTGTTTTCCATATATATATTTAATTCCTAGAATAAAATTAACACACACACTAAAACATATGAAAACCCGTGATACGGCCATCACTTTAAGGCCATTTTCTTCGTAAGATTCGTAGTCTGAGCGGATAACAAAATAACAACAAAACATTCCTTCTTGGGTAATTATGTCAACGCTACCTTGACACTGATTATCTGGATAGCTGTCTTGGACGAAGGCATAGAAGCTAGCGGTAAAAAAATTATGTTAATATTAGTAGTTTATAAATATATATTATATTTTAATAAAGTCAAATACTTTGATATATTGGCAGGGTACTACTGGTACCATACTGTTTTGAATTGTGCAAGCCATTGTACATAGGATTTTTGTTTATTACGTTCCATTGCTGGCAATGAATAATTTTATATACATACAAATGCCTGGCTTTCTTAAAGATTTACATCGATTTTAACCTTTGCTAAGTGGTGTTTTTCTCCACATCATTTATTTCTTACAGACGTTTAAAAAATTCATAATATATAAAAAAATTGCCCCTTAAAAAAATAAATAAAATAAGATGCAAGTGGTGTGTGTATTTAATTTAAATAAACCAAAAAATGTGTTATTTCCTTAAAAAAGTTAGTTAAAATTTAACTTTAACTGTTTTATTTTATTTAATTATTTTACACAGAAGTTTACAAATATCACCAACACAGTAGCGCAGTTTTGCGAAAAGCATTCCAAAAATCAAAAAATGCATTAAGATATACACCTAAGTCTTTTTTTACACGGTTTTGATATAACACGGTTTGAAAATTGAATATTTTTAATTTTTTTACACGATTTTATTCCATTTAGCACGATTTGAAATTTTATGTACTGTATTTATGATTATCACTTATTTTATTTTATTTTATTTTTTACCTTAAAAATTGAATAACCTATTCTTTTCGTTCACAACATAGTTGTTTAGTTCCTGAACTTGCCATACATTTAATTTATATTATGTACTTTTAAGATTAGAGTGCATATCTTTTTTATCATTAATTACTATGCTTGTGAAAATAAGCATTATATATTTGATTTAATAAAATAAACATGAATTCTTGTTCTTAAAAATTCTTGTTTTTCACTAATTTTAATAGGTTTTAGAGATTAGGAACAAATCACCCATTTTTGTATACGATCAATGTCTTTTTTTACACGGCTTCTTCTGGAACCAATCTACCGTGTAAAAACAGACTTAGGTGTATACGATAAATTATACGTAAATTAAATCTTTTTTTCGCGCGCATCCCGATTCTATGCGCAGCATCCCCCTCCCGCACAACCGACCGTGGGGCGCAGTCGTATAACGTACGACACGAGTCGCGTAAGTCGAAAGGAGAAAAAAGCAAACGAATACTAAATAACTATGATCTATGTATATGTTAAAAAACATAAGAGAGAGGATTTATTACTAGGGACGGAAGACTCCGAACTGATCACTTTATGCAATGTTTATGCCAGGCTTAGTTAGTTTAACAGTATTTATGTGTTAAAGGTTTATAATTACATACGTGTTAGTCTTGTAGGAACCGTGAAATTCAATTGGCTTATCAACTCAGATGAATCGATTTCGCCAGTAATTAATTAATGTATAAAGATGACATAAAGATTACACCGACCATAGTTCTCCGATTTAAAGAGGGGGGATTTATTAATAAGAGTGTACTTGAATAAGATAGCAAACGAGGATTAGGGTCCCAATTTAAACCACGAAAGGCAAATAGTAAGAATTGCTTCTGTGCTTACTCAATTCGGTCTTGATGTAAGGTGTATTGAGGGAACCATACATATGACCCGAACTCAACAATATGACGGACAAGAGATATGAACAGAAACTTTGTCGTGTATGGGTCATAAAACTCCTTGGATCATCTTTTGATGAAACCAAAAGCAGTCATAGCCTTATTGACTATGGTCGTAACATGAGAGCCAAATATAAGCTTGTGGTCGAAAATAACATCTATGTCGTTAATACGTCACTGGTATTATGTATTCGTCCAAGCGGTATGTTTCCCAACGTATACGGAAACATTTGAGAAGTGTTTCTATAAAAAGTCATGATCTTGCATTTAGAATAACTAAAATTTAGTAGATTATCTTGACACCAGGACTCAAAGGCGTCAAGATCGGTTTGAAAGAGATTACTAGAAGCAATATTCTTATATACAAAACACAATTTCACATCATCGGCATACATTAGCACTCGAGAGTGTGAAAGTACCGAGGGAAGGTAATTGATAAAGAGGGTAAAGAGAAGCGGATCAAGATGGCTACTCTGGGGACTCCCAGATGTCACCCTAATACGGTTAGAATATGCATTTCTAAAAAGAACATTTTCGGATCTGTTTCTCAGATACGCTGAAATCCAGTTCATAAGATTTATTGGGAAGCCGAGAAGGCATAATTTTGAAGTATCAAGGAGTGGCTTACTGACTCAACAGCCTTGCTCAGAATAAAAAACGTCAGTCTGTTTTCTGTTTTTAAATCCATCAATTACCAGAGAAGATAGCTATAGAAGGTTAGTGGTTACAGATCTACGCTTCATAAACCCATGCTGAGAAGGTGAAATAATAGAACTGCATAAATGTTGCAGTTTAGATGTTACAATTCTCTCAAATGCTTTTGGAATAGCGGACAATTTGGAAATACCTCTGTAACTTTTAACAGTGGACTTTTGGCCTTTCTTATGAAGAGGAATGATGAATGATTCCTTCCAGACATCAGGGAAAGATGTATCAACAGACAAATTAAAAAGTTTCAAAATAGGTTTGCAAAGAGTTTTTGCACAGTACCTAAGCACACAGGTAGGAACACCATCAGGACCAGGTTATAACACTGCTTTAATTATGTTAAGATCGCGAAGTAGTGAACTTTCAGTAATGATAGGACACAAACTGCAGTTTGACGACTGTAACTGATATGTAAGGCTGATTATTCATAGATGATGTGGAATATGTAGTTTGAAAAAATGTTGCAAACAGATCGGCGATGCCCTGATCTGTGTTCGCACTCATGTTTTCAAACGCTACCGTAGAAGGCAAAATACACAATTTCCGTTTAGAATTTTTATATAAAAAAAAATGCTGTGGATTTTTGGAGAACTGAATCCGACAACGGCGAATATAATTTTTGCAAGATATAAAATTTAGCTTGGAGACGTTAAATCTGGCATCTACATACCGGAAAAAATCACATGGATTTCCCGATTTTTAAAATTTTGTATAATACATTGACAACATTTTTTAATCTTACTAATTCTTGTGAGAAGCGGGAAGCTAATTTGACCTCACCTCACCTCAGAGGAACACAGACATTAAAATGTGAGTTCACGATATTATAGAATAGTTTAATGGCAATATCAATATATGTACAATTGTACACTTGGGACCATAATCAGCTCATTAAGCTATTCGAAAATAACGAATACGGTTTGTTGGTTTTGGTACCGTTGTAGGCGCAAGAGTACTTAAATCAATGACTATATCCAGAGTATGATGAAAAGGGTCCTCAGGTCTTAATAGTTGGTCAATTCTGCGTACAACATTGCTGGATGAATCCACCACGAAGATCAAATCAAGAGATCTGTCTTTTGAGATGCGCACAGGATTAACCTGAACTAGGGACAATTGATGTAGACCGTCAACAAAGTCATGTGACTTGGATGGTAATAGCAAAAGTTGAATTATATGTGAGGACCAAGCTACGTCGGGAAGATTAAAATTTCCTAGAATAACCAAAAGGCCCCTATCGGATAGTAAAGCAATTGTTGATTGAATGGCGGAAAGGTGGTGTAAATAAATGGACATATCGGATATAGGGGAAATGTATGAACATGAGATGTAAATACAAATATTTAGCAAACAGACTTTTACTCCGATGAACGCAATGTCCAAAGGGGGAAGATGAATGGGATGATAAAGCGAAATGAACAGCTATGAGGACACCTCCGCCAGATCACATATAAAACAACTATATTTTGACGCGAAATTGGCCGAATCTCGATGGAGGTTATTCATTTTTTGGCACAAAAAAATCGGAGACTGATTTTTTTTTTGGTCTTAAACTCTTTAACAATTAAATGCTCCAGCCAGAATTGATCACAATACTGAACACTTATCTTGCAGGATGATAGGAAGATTTGAATTTTTCCACTGTTATGCTTGTGGCTGGAATTTTTGCCTGTATAGAGGCTTTAACGACTTCTGGGCAGGCTGCTTGTCAGATCGAGTTATAGTTGAATCCAATTAAGTTTTCTGAACTGCCCAGACCTGCTGGCCAGATCTAATTATAGTTGAATCCAAATAAGTCTTCTGGGCAGGTTGCTGGCCAGATTGGGTTATGATTTAATGTGTAATGTCTTTTTAGGGCGATTAGGGTGGAAAGCTTGACTTCGCTTTCTTATTACTACCGGAGCAAAGCATAACTCTATTGTTTTACAATCGAGTGTTCATACAAAACAAAATATTGTCGGATCTGAAAACTAAAACTAAAGCCAGAACCAGAAGTATAAGCTGCCGAGGTCATAGCCGGCAATGCCGACTTAGCATAACTGATAAACAATTCAACTTGTGACATAGGCAAGTGTCATGTTACCAGCAACTACTTTGTAGCTTAGCAATATATAATTATAAATATAAGGCGCCTAGCAAGCGAGGGATATTTGTTAACTATCCCCCCACTAAGTACGTGAGCGTCCCCGGTTACGTTATATTTGCTGATGGCTTCTTGTAGTTTCTTCGAAGCTTGTCGCCGCTTAAGGAGATGATAGATGAGGATGAAACAACTGCAGGCGGTGCTCAAAACGATACCGATGGTGAGCCAGTTTTCGTGGTCGACTCCAGCGCTTCTTTGAAGTCCTGGATGATTTCTAAATTTTGATGTCTGGACCGTCGTCAGCGCTGATTTTCACTGGGCTCTCGTTTATATTTATCACGCCAATGTCCAATTGAGTGATGGGTCTTAGGTGGCTGTTTTAAGAACGGCAGTTAGCTGTTATACCAGTGTGTAGCGCTCGAGCGCAGGCTTCGCCTTTTGCTGTTTTGCAGATCGCGCCAAAGTTGGTCATGGCGCAGTCCTTGACCGCCAAGATGTCGCCGTTGCACTCTGCAATGATATTTTGCAGCTGTAGAATTATATGTTGGTGGGATACGGAGAATAAAAATGATATTTCTACAGATGAATATGACTTTGGGATATGCTTTTAGTACATGAACAATAGTTTCGGATTGTAGGACTTTTATAGTGAAGGCTTCCATGAGGCTAACTATTGGGACATCTGAGGTTGATTTCAAGTCACTATGGTCAAAAATAGTGGGATTTACTATGCCTGATTTAGCGACCTTGATCGTGAGTATTAGGTGTTGCACTTCTGCTATTATCCTATTTCTTGCCAATAATGCCACATATAAAAGTGGCGTGTCCACTAATTCGGACTTTTTCGCTTTAATGCCTGGCTTTCTTAAAGATTTACATCGATTTTAACCTTTGCTAAGTGGTGTTTTTCTCCACATCATTTATTTCTTACAGACGTTTAAAAAATTCATAATATATAAAAAAATTGCCCCTTAAAAAAATAAATAAAATAAGATGCAAGTGGTGTGTGTATTTAATTTAAATAAACCAAAAAATGTGTTATTTCCTTAAAAAAGTTAGTTAAAATTTAACTTTAACTGTTTTATTTTATTTAATTATTTTACACAGAAGTTTACAAATATCACCAACACAGTAGCGCAGTTTTGCGAAAAGCATTCCAAAAATCAAAAAATGCATTAAGATATATACGATAAATTATACGTAAATTAAATCTTTTTTTCGCGCGCATCCCGATTCTATGCGCAGCATCCCCCTCCCGCACAACCGACCGTGGGGCGCAGTCGTATAACGTACGACACGAGTCGCGTAAGTCGAAAGGAGAAAAAAAGCAAACGAATACTAAATAACTATGATCTATGTATATGTTAAAAAACATAAGAGAGAGGATTTATTACTAGGGACGGAAGACTCCGAACTGATCACTTTATGCAATGTTTATGCCAGGCTTAGTTAGTTTAACAGTATTTATGTGTTAAAGGTTTATAATTACATACGTGTTAGTCTTGTAGGAACCGTGAAATTCAATTGGCTTATCAACTCAGATGAATCGATTTCGCCAGTAATTAATTAATGTATAAAGATGACATAAAGATTACACCGACCATAGTTCTCCGATTTAAAGAGGGGGGATTTATTAATAAGAGTGTACTTGAATAAGATAGCAAACGAGGATTAGGGTCCCAATTTAAACCACGAAAGGCAAATAGTAAGAATTGCTTCTGTACTTACTCAATTCGGTCTTGATGTAAGGTGTATTGAGGGAACCATACATATGACCCGAACTCAACAATATGACGGACAAGAGATATGAACAGAAACTTTGTCGTGTATGGGTCATCAAACTCCTTGGATCATCTTTTGATGAAACCAAAAGCAGTCATAGCCTTATTGACTATGGTCGTAACATGAGAGCCAAATATAAGCTTGTGGTCGAAAATAACATCTATGTCGTTAATACGTCACTGGTATTATGTATTCGTCCAAGCGGTATGTTTCCCAACGTATACGGAAACATTTGAGAAGTGTTTCTATAAAAAGTCATGATCTTGCATTTAGAATAACTAAAATTTAGTAGATTATCTTGACACCAGGACTCAAAGGCGTCAAGATCGGTTTGAAAGAGATTACTAGAAGCAATATTCTTATATACAAAACACAATTTCACATCATCGGCATACATTAGCACTCGAGAGTGTGAAAGTACCGAGGGAAGGTAATTGATAAAGAGGGTAAAGAGAAGCGGATCAAGATGGCTACTCTGGGGACTCCCAGATGTCACCCTAATACGGTTAGAATATGCATTTCTAAAAAGAACATTTTCGGATCTGTTTCTCAGATACGCTGAAATCCAGTTCATAAGATTTATTGGGAAGCCGAGAAGGCATAATTTTGAAGTATCAAGGAGTGGCTTACTGACTCAACAGCCTTGCTCAGAATAAAAAACGTCAGTCTGTTTTCTGTTTTTAAATCCATCAATTACCAGAGAAGATAGCTATAGAAGGTTAGTGGTTACAGATCTACGCTTCATAAACCCATGCTGAGAAGGTGAAATAATAGAACTGCATAAATGTTGCAGTTTAGATGTTACAATTCTCTCAAATGCTTTTGGAATAGCGGACAATTTGGAAATACCTCTGTAACTTTTAACAGTGGACTTTTGGCCTTTCTTATGAAGAGGAATGATGAATGATTCCTTCCAGACATCAGGGAAAGATGTATCAACAGACAAATTAAAAAGTTTCAAAATAGGTTTGCAAAGAGTTTTTGCACAGTACCTAAGTACACAGGTAGGAACACCATCAGGACCAGGTTATAACACTGCTTTAATTATGTTAAGATCGCGAAGTAGTGAACTTTCAGTAATGATAGGACACAAACTGCAGTTTGACGACTGTAACTGATATGTAAGGCTGATTATTCATAGATGATGTGGAATATGTAGTTTGAAAAAATGTTGCAAACAGATCGGCGACGCCCTGATCTGTGTTCGCACTCATGTTTTCAAACGCTACCGTAGAAGGCAAAATACACAATTTCCGTTTAGAATTTTTATATAAAAAAAAATGCTGTGGATTTTTGGAGAACTGAATCCGACAACGGCGAATATAATTTTTGCAAGATATAAAATTTAGCTTGGAGACGTTAAATCTGGCATCTACATACCGGAAAAAATCACATGGATTTCCCGATTTTTAAAATTTTGTATAATACATTGACAACATTTTTTAATCTTACTAATTCTTGTGAGAAGCGGGAAGCTAATTTGACCTCACCTCACCTCAGAGGAACACAGACATTAAAATGTGAGTTCACGATATTATAGAATAGTTTAATGGCAATATCAATATATGTACAATTGTACACTTGGGACCATAATCAGCTCATTAAGCTATTCGAAAATAACGAATACGGTTTGTTGGTTTTGGTACCGTTGTAGGCGCAAGAGTACTTAAATCAATGACTATATCCAGAGTATGATGAAAAGGGTCCTCAGGTCTTAATAGTTGGTCAATTCTGCGTACAACATTGCTGGACGAATCCACCACGAAGATCAAATCAAGAGATCTGTCTTTTGAGATGCGCACAGGATTAACCTGAACTAGGGACAATTGATGTAGACCGTCAACAAAGTCATGTGACTTGGATGGTAATAGCAAAAGTTGAATTATATGTGAGGACCAAGCTACGTCGGGAAGATTAAAATTTCCTAGAATAACCAAAAGGCCCCTATCGGATAGTAAAGCAATTGTTGATTGAATGGCGGAAAGGTGGTGTAAATAAATGGACATATCGGATATAGGGGAAATGTATGAACATGAGATGTAAATACAAATATTTAGCAAACAGACTTTTACTCCGATGAACGCAATGTCCAAAGGGGGAAGATGAATGGGATGATAAAGCGAAATGAACAGCTATGAGGACACCTCCGCCAGATCACATATAAAACAACTATATTTTGACGCGAAATTGGCCGAATCTCGATGGAGGTTATTCATTTTTTGGCACAAAAAAATCGGAGACTGATTTTTTTTTTGGTCTTAAACTCTTTAACAATTAAATGCTCCAGCCAGAATTGATCACAATACTGAACACTTATCTTGCAGGATGATAGGAAGCTTTGAATTTTTCCACTGTTATGCTTGTGGCTGGAATTTTTGCCTGTATAGAGGCTTTAACGACTTCTGGGCAGGCTGCTTGTCAGATCGAGTTATAGTTGAATCCAATTAAGTTTTCTGAACTGCCCAGACCTGCTGGCCAGATCTAATTATAGTTGAATCCAAATAAGTCTTCTGGGCAGGTTGCTGGCCAGATTGGGTTATGATTTAATGTGTAATGTCTTTTTAGGGCGATTAGGGTGGAAAGCTTGACTTCGCTTTCTTATTACTACCGGAGCAAAGCATAACTCTATTGTTTTACAATCGAGTGTTCATACAAAACAAAATATTGTCGGATCTGAAAACTAAAACTAAAGCCAGAACCAGAAGTATAAGCTGCCGAGGTCATAGCCGGCAATGCCGACTTAGCATAACTGATAAACAATTCAACTTGTGACATAGGCAAGTGTCATGTTACCAGCAACTACTTTGTAGCTTAGCAATATATAATTATAAATATAAGGCGCCTAGCAAGCGAGGGATATTTGTTAACTATCCCCCCACTAAGTACGTGAGCGTCCCCGGTTACGTTATATTTGCTGATGGCTTCTTGTAGTTTCTTCGAAGCTTGTCGCCGCTTAAGGAGATGATAGATGAGGATGAAACAACTGCAGGCGGTGCTCAAAACGATACCGATGGTGAGCCAGTTTTCGTGGTCGACTCCAGCGCTTCTTTGAAGTCCTGGATGATTTCTAAATTTTGATGTCTGGACCGTCGTCAGCGCTGATTTTCACTGGGCTCTCGTTTATATTTATCACGCCAATGTCCAATTGAGTGATGGGTCTTAGGTGGCTGTTTTAAGAACGGCAGTTAGCTGTTATACCAGTGTGTAGCGCTCGAGCGCAGGCTTCGCCTTTTGCTGTTTTGCAGATCGCGCCAAAGTTGGTCATGGCGCAGTCCTTGACCGCCAAGATGTCGCCGTTGCACTCTGCAATGATATTTTGCAGCTGTAGAATTATATGTTGGTGGGATACGGAGAATAAAAATGATATTTCTACAGATGAATATGACTTTGGGATATGCTTTTAGTACATGAACAATAGTTTCGGATTGTAGGACTTTTATAGTGAAGGCTTCCATGAGGCTAACTATTGGGACATCTGAGGTTGATTTCAAGTCACTATGGTCAAAAATAGTGGGATTTACTATGCCTGATTTAGTGACCTTGATCGTGAGTATTAGGTGTTGCACTTCTGTTATTATCCTATTTCTTGCCAATAATGCCACATATAAAAGTGGCGTGTCCACTAATTCGGACTTTTTCGCTTTAATGCCTGGCTTTCTTAAAGATTTACATCGATTTTAACCTTTGCTAAGTGGTGTTTTTCTCCACATCATTTATTTCTTACAGACGTTTAAAAAATTCATAATATATAAAAAAATTGCCCCTTAAGAAAATAAATAAAATAAGATGCAAGTGGTGTGTGTATTTAATTTAAATAAACCAAAAAATGTGTTATTTCCTTAAAAAAGTTAGTTAAAATTTAACTTTAACTGTTTTATTTTATTTAATTATTTTACACAGAAGTTTACAAATATCACCAACACAGTAGAGCAGTTTTGCGAAAAGCATTCCAAAAATCAAAAAATGCATTAAGATATATACGACAAATTATACGTAAATTAAATCTTTTTTTCGCGCGCATCCCGATTCTATGCGCAGCATCCCCCTCCCGCACAACCGACCGTGGGGCGCAGTCGTATAACGTACGACACGAGTCGCGTAAGTCGAAAGGAGAAAAAAGCAAACGAATACTAAATAACTATGATCTATGTATATGTTAAAAAACATAAGAGAGAGGATTTATTACTAGGGACGGAAGACTCCGAACTGATCACTTTATGCAATGTTTATGCCAGGCTTAGTTAGTTTAACAGTATTTATGTGTTAAAGGTTTATAATTACATACGTGTTAGTCTTGTAGGAACCGTGAAATTCAATTGGTTTATCAACTCAGATGAATCGATTTCGCCAGTAATTAATTAATGTATAAAGATGACATAAAGATTACACCGACCATAGTTCTCCGATTTAAAGAGGGGGGATTTATTAATAAGAGTGTACTTGAATAGGATAGCAAACGAGGATTAGGGTCCCAATTTAAACCACGAAAGGCAAATAGTAAGAATTGCTTCTGTACTTACTCAATTCGGTCTTGATGTAAGGTGTATTGAGGGAACCATACATATGACCCGAACTCAACAATATGACGGACAAGAGATATGAACAGAAACTTTGTCGTGTATGGGTCATCAAACTCCTTGGATCATCTTTTGATGAAACCAAAAGCAGTCATAGCCTTATTGACTATGGTCGTAACATGAGAGCCAAATATAAGCTTGTGGTCGAAAATAACATCTATGTCGTTAATACGTCACTGGTATTATGTATTCGTCCAAGCGGTATGTTTCCCAACGTATACGGAAACATTTGAGAAGTGTTTCTATAAAAAGTCATGATCTTGCATTTAGAATAACTAAAATTTAGTAGATTATCTTGACACCAGTACTCAAAGGCGTCAAGATCGGTTTGAAAGAGATTACTAGAAGCAATATTCTTATATACAAAACACAATTTCACATCATCGGCATACATTAGCACTCGAGAGTGTGAAAGTACCGAGGGAAGGTAATTGATAAAGAGGGTAAAGAGAAGCGGATCAAGATGGCTACTCTGGCGACTCCCAGATGTCACCCTAATACGGTTAGAATATGCATTTCTAAAAAGAACATTTTCGGATCTGTTTCTCAGATACGCTGAAATCCAGTTCATAAGATTTATTGGGAAGCCGAGAAGGCATAATTTTGAAGTATCAAGGAGTGGCTTACTGACTCAACAGCCTTGCTCAGAATAAAAAACGTCAGTCTGTTTTCTGTTTTTAAATCCATCAATTACCAGAGAAGATAGCTATAGAAGGTTAGTGGTTACAGATCTACGCTTCATAAACCCATGCTGAGAAGGTGAAATAATAGAACTGCATAAATGTTGCAGTTTAGATGTTACAATTCTCTCAAATGCTTTTGGAATAGCGGACAATTTGGAAATACCTCTGTAACTTTTAACAGTGGACTTTTGGCCTTTCTTATGAAGAGGAATGATGAATGATTCCTTCCAGACATCAGGGAAAGATGTATCAACAGACAAATTAAAAAGTTTCAAAATAGGTTTGCAAAGAGTTTTTGCACAGTACCTAAGCACACAGGTAGGAACACCATCAGGACCAGGTTATAACACTGCTTTAATTATGTTAAGATCGCGAAGTAGTGAACTTTCAGTAATGATAGGACACAAACTGCAGTTTGACGACTGTAACTGATATGTAAGGCTGATTATTCATAGATGATGTGGAATATGTAGTTTGAAAAAATGTTGCAAACAGATCGGCGATGCCCTGATCTGTGTTCGCACTCATGTTTTCAAACGCTACCGTAGAAGGCAAAATACACAATTTCCGTTTAGAATTTTTATATAAAAAAAAATGCTGTGGATTTTTGGAGAACTGAATCCGACAACGGCGAATATAATTTTTGCAAGATATAAAATTTAGCTTGGAGACGTTAAATCTGGCATCTACATACCGGAAAAAATCACATGGATTTCCCGATTTTTAAAATTTTGTATAATACATTGACAACATTTTTTAATCTTACTAATTCTTGTGAGAAGCGGGAAGCTAATTTGACCTCACCTCACCTCAGAGGAACACAGACATTAAAATGTGAGTTCACGATATTATAGAATAGTTTAATGGCAATATCAATATATGTACAATTGTACACTTGGGACCATAATCAGCTCATTAAGCTATTCGAAAATAACGAATACGGTTTGTTGGTTTTGGTACCGTTGTAGGCGCAAGAGTACTTAAATCAATGACTATATCCAGAGTATGATGAAAAGGGTCCTCAGGTCTTAATAGTTGGTCAATTCTGCGTACAACATTGCTGGACGAATCCACCACGAAGATCAAATCAAGAGATCTGTCTTTTGAGATGCGCACAGGATTAACCTGAACTAGGGACAATTGATGTAGACCGTCAACAAAGTCATGTGACTTGGATGGTAATAGCAAAAGTTGAATTATATGTGAGGACCAAGCTACGTCGGGAAGATTAAAATTTCCTAGAATAACCAAAAGGCCCCTATCGGATAGTAAAGCAATTGTTGATTGAATGGCGGAAAGGTGGTGTAAATAAATGGACATATCGGATATAGGGGAAATGTATGAACATGAGATGTAAATACAAATATTTAGCAAACAGACTTTTACTCCGATGAACGCAATGTCCAAAGGGGGAAGATGAATGGGATGATAAAGCGAAATGAACAGCTATGAGGACACCTCCGCCAGATCACATATAAAACAACTATATTTTGACGCGAAATTGGCCGAATCTCGATGGAGGTTATTCATTTTTTGGCACAAAAAAATCGGAGACTGATTTTTTTTTTGGTCTTAAACTCTTTAACAATTAAATGCTCCAGCCAGAATTGATCACAATACTGAACACTTATCTTGCAGGATGATAGGAAGATTTGAATTTTTCCACTGTTATGCTTGTGGCTGGAATTTTTGCCTGTATAGAGGCTTTAACGACTTCTGGGCAGGCTGCTTGTCAGATCGAGTTATAGTTGAATCCAATTAAGTTTTCTGAACTGCCCAGACCTGCTGGCCAGATCTAATTATAGTTGAATCCAAATAAGTCTTCTGGGCAGGTTGCTGGCCAGATTGGGTTATGATTTAATGTGTAATGTCTTTTTAGGGCGATTAGGGTGGAAAGCTTGACTTCGCTTTCTTATTACTACCGGAGCAAAGCATAACTCTATTGTTTTACAATCGAGTGTTCATACAAAACAAAATATTGTCGGATCTGAAAACTAAAACTAAAGCCAGAACCAGAAGTATAAGCTGCCGAGGTCATAGCCGGCAATGCCGACTTAGCATAACTGATAAACAATTCAACTTGTGACATAGGCAAGTGTCATGTTACCAGCAACTACTTTGTAGCTTAGCAATATATAATTATAAATATAAGGCGCCTAGCAAGCGAGGGATATTTGTTAACTATCCCCCCACTAAGTACGTGAGCGTCCCCGGTTACGTTATATTTGCTGATGGCTTCTTGTAGTTTCTTCGAAGCTTGTCGCCGCTTAAGGAGATGATAGATGAGGATGAAACAACTGCAGGCGGTGCTCAAAACGATACCGATGGTGAGCCAGTTTTCGTGGTCGACTCCAGCGCTTCTTTGAAGTCCTGGATGATTTCTAAATTTTGATGTCTGGACCGTCGTCAGCGCTGATTTTCACTGGGCTCTCGTTTATATTTATCACGCCAATGTCCAATTGAGTGATGGGTCTTAGGTGGCTGTTTTAAGAACGGCAGTTAGCTGTTATACCAGTGTGTAGCGCTCGAGCGCAGGCTTCGCCTTTTGCTGTTTTGCAGATCGCGCCAAAGTTGGTCATGGCGCAGTCCTTGACCGCCAAGATGTCGCCGTTGCACTCTGCAATGATATTTTGCAGCTGTAGAATTATATGTTGGTGGGATACGGAGAATAAAAATGATATTTCTACAGATGAATATGACTTTGGGATATGCTTTTAGTACATGAACAATAGTTTCGGATTGTAGGACTTTTATAGTGAAGGCTTCCATGAGGCTAACTATTGGGACATCTGAGGTTGATTTCAAGTCACTATGGTCAAAAATAGTGGGATTTACTATGCCTGATTTAGCGACCTTGATCGTGAGTATTAGGTGTTGCACTTCTGTTATTATCCTATTTCTTGCCAATAATGCCACATATAAAAGTGGCGTGTCCACTAATTCGGACTTTTTCGCTTTAATGCCTGGCTTTCTTAAAGATTTACATCGATTTTAACCTTTGCTAAGTGGTGTTTTTCTCCACATCATTTATTTCTTACAGACGTTTAAAAAATTCATAATATATAAAAAAATTGCCCCTTAAAAAAATAAATAAAATAAGATGCAAGTGGTGTGTGTATTTAATTTAAATAAACCAAAAAATGTGTTATTTCCTTAAAAAAGTTAGTTAAAATTTAACTTTAACTGTTTTATTTTATTTAATTATTTTACACAGAAGTTTACAAATATCACCAACACAGTAGCGCAGTTTTGCGAAAAGCATTCCAAAAATCAAAAAATGCATTAAGATATATACGATAAATTATACGTAAATTAAATCTTTTTTTCGCGCGCATCCCGATTCTATGCGCAGCATCCCCCTCCCGCACAACCGACCGTGGGGCGCAGTCGTATAACGTACGACACGAGTCGCGTAAGTCGAAAGGAGAAAAAAAGCAAACGAATACTAAATAACTATGATCTATGTATATGTTAAAAAACATAAGAGAGAGGATTTATTACTAGGGACGGAAGACTCCGAACTGATCACTTTATGCAATGTTTATGCCAGGCTTAGTTAGTTTAACAGTATTTATGTGTTAAAGGTTTATAATTACATACGTGTTAGTCTTGTAGGAACCGTGAAATTCAATTGGCTTATCAACTCAGATGAATCGATTTCGCCAGTAATTAATTAATGTATAAAGATGACATAAAGATTACACCGACCATAGTTCTCCGATTTAAAGAGGGGGGATTTATTAATAAGAGTGTACTTGAATAAGATAGCAAACGAGGATTAGGGTCCCAATTTAAACCACGAAAGGCAAATAGTAAGAATTGCTTCTGTACTTACTCAATTCGGTCTTGATGTAAGGTGTATTGAGGGAACCATACATATGACCCGAACTCAACAATATGACGGACAAGAGATATGAACAGAAACTTTGTCGTGTATGGGTCATCAAACTCCTTGGATCATCTTTTGATGAAACCAAAAGCAGTCATAGCCTTATTGACTATGGTCGTAACATGAGAGCCAAATGTAAGCTTGTGGTCGAAAATAACATCTATGTCGTTAATACGTCACTGGTATTATGTATTCGTCCAAGCGGTATGTTTCCCAACGTATACGGAAACATTTGAGAAGTGTTTCTATAAAAAGTCATGATCTTGCATTTAGAATAACTAAAATTTAGTAGATTATCTTGACACCAGGACTCAAAGGCGTCAAGATCGGTTTGAAAGAGATTACTAGAAGCAATATTCTTATATACAAAACACAATTTCACATCATCGGCATACATTAGCACTCGAGAGTGTGAAAGTACCGAGGGAAGGTAATTGATAAAGAGGGTAAAGAGAAGCGGATCAAGATGGCTACTCTGGGGACTCCCAGATGTCACCCTAATACGGTTAGAATATGCATTTCTAAAAAGAACATTTTCGGATCTGTTTCTCAGATACGCTGAAATCCAGTTCATAAGATTTATTGGGAAGCCGAGAAGGCATAATTTTGAAGTATCAAGGAGTGGCTTACTGACTCAACAGCCTTGCTCAGAATAAAAAACGTCAGTCTGTTTTCTGTTTTTAAATCCATCAATTACCAGAGAAGATAGCTATAAAAGGTTAGTGGTTACAGATCTACGCTTCATAAACCCATGCTGAGAAGGTGAAATAATAGAACTGCATAAATGTTGCAGTTTAGATGTTACAATTCTCTCAAATGCTTTTGGAATAGCGGACAATTTGGAAATACCTCTGTAACTTTTAACAGTGGACTTTTGGCCTTTCTTATGAAGAGGAATGATGAATGATTCCTTCCAGACATCAGGGAAAGATGTATCAACAGACAAATTAAAAAGTTTCAAAATAGGTTTGCAAAGAGTTTTTGCACAGTACCTAAGTACACAGGTAGGAACACCATCAGGACCAGGTTATAACACTGCTTTAATTATGTTAAGATCGCGAAGTAGTGAACTTTCAGTAATGATAGGACACAAACTGCAGTTTGACGACTGTAACTGATATGTAAGGCTGATTATTCATAGATGATGTGGAATATGTAGTTTGAAAAAATGTTGCAAACAGATCGGCGATGCCCTGATCTGTGTTCGCACTCATGTTTTCAAACGCTACCGTAGAAGGCAAAATACACAATTTCCGTTTAGAATTTTTATATAAAAAAAAATGCTGTGGATTTTTGGAGAACTGAATCCGACAACGGCGAATATAATTTTTGCAAGATATAAAATTTAGCTTGGAGACGTTAAATCTGGCATCTACATACCGGAAAAAATCACATGGATTTCCCGATTTTTAAAATTTTGTATAATACATTGACAACATTTTTTAATCTTACTAATTCTTGTGAGAAGCGGGAAGCTAATTTGACCTCACCTCACCTCAGAGGAACACAGACATTAAAATGTGAGTTCACGATATTATAGAATAGTTTAATGGCAATATCAATATATGTACAATTGTACACTTGGGACCATAATCAGCTCATTAAGCTATTCGAAAATAACGAATACGGTTTGTTGGTTTTGGTACCGTTGTAGGCGCAAGAGTACTTAAATCAATGACTATATCCAGAGTATGATGAAAAGGGTCCTCAGGTCTTAATAGTTGGTCAATTCTGCGTACAACATTGCTGGACGAATCCACCACGAAGATCAAATCAAGAGATCTGTCTTTTGAGATGCGCACAGGATTAACCTGAACTAGGGACAATTGATGTAGACCGTCAACAAAGTCATGTGACTTGGATGGTAATAGCAAAAGTTGAATTATATGTGAGGACCAAGCTACGTCGGGAAGATTAAAATTTCCTAGAATAACCAAAAGGCCCCTATCGGATAGTAAAGCAATTGTTGATTGAATGGCGGAAAGGTGGTGTAAATAAATGGACATATCGGATATAGGGGAAATGTATGAACATGAGATGTAAATACAAATATTTAGCAAACAGACTTTTACTCCGATGAACGCAATGTCCAAAGGGGGAAGATGAATGGGATGATAAAGCGAAATGAACAGCTATGAGGACACCTCCGCCAGATCACATATAAAACAACTATATTTTGACGCGAAATTGGCCGAATCTCGATGGAGGTTATTCATTTTTTGGCACAAAAAAATCGGAGACTGATTTTTTTTTTGGTCTTAAACTCTTTAACAATTAAATGCTCCAGCCAGAATTGATCACAATACTGAACACTTATCTTGCAGGATGATAGGAAGATTTGAATTTTTCCACTGTTATGCTTGTGGCTGGAATTTTTGCCTGTATAGAGGCTTTAACGACTTCTGGGCAGGCTGCTTGTCAGATCGAGTTATAGTTGAATCCAATTAAGTTTTCTGAACTGCCCAGACCTGCTGGCCAGATCTAATTATAGTTGAATCCAAATAAGTCTTCTGGGCAGGTTGCTGGCCAGATTGGGTTATGATTTAATGTGTAATGTCTTTTTAGGGCGATTAGGGTGGAAAGCTTGACTTCGCTTTCTTATTACTACCGGAGCAAAGCATAACTCTATTGTTTTACAATCGAGTGTTCATACAAAACAAAATATTGTCGGATCTGAAAACTAAAACTAAAGCCAGAACCAGAAGTATAAGCTGCCGAGGTCATAGCCGGCAATGCCGACTTAGCATAACTGATAAACAATTCAACTTGTGACATAGGCAAGTGTCATGTTACCAGCAACTACTTTGTAGCTTAGCAATATATAATTATAAATATAAGGCGCCTAGCAAGCGAGGGATATTTGTTAACTATCCCCCCACTAAGTACGTGAGCGTCCCCGGTTACGTTATATTTGCTGATGGCTTCTTGTAGTTTCTTCGAAGCTTGTCGCCGCTTAAGGAGATGATAGATGAGGATGAAACAACTGCAGGCGGTGCTCAAAACGATACCGATGGTGAGCCAGTTTTCGTGGTCGACTCCAGCGCTTCTTTGAAGTCCTGGATGATTTCTAAATTTTGATGTCTGGACCGTCGTCAGCGCTGATTTTCACTGGGCTCTCGTTTATATTTATCACGCCAATGTCCAATTGAGTGATGGGTCTTAGGTGGCTGTTTTAAGAACGGCAGTTAGCTGTTATACCAGTGTGTAGCGCTCGAGCGCAGGTTTCGCCTTTTGCTGTTTTGCAGATCGCGCCAAAGTTGGTCATGGCGCAGTCCTTGACCGCCAAGATGTCGCCGTTGCACTCTGCAATGATATTTTGCAGCTGTAGAATTATATGTTGGTGGGATACGGAGAATAAAAATGATATTTCTACAGATGAATATGACTTTGGGATATGCTTTTAGTACATGAACAATAGTTTCGGATTGTAGGACTTTTATAGTGAAGGCTTCCATGAGGCTAACTATTGGGACATCTGAGGTTGATTTCAAGTCACTATGGTCAAAAATAGTGGGATTTACTATGCCTGATTTAGCGACCTTGATCGTGAGTATTAGGTGTTGCACTTCTGTTATTATCCTATTTCTTGCCAATAATGCCACATATAAAAGTGGCGTGTCCACTAATTCGGACTTTTTCGCTTTAATGCCTGGCTTTCTTAAAGATTTACATCGATTTTAACCTTTGCTAAGTGGTGTTTTTCTCCACATCATTTATTTCTTACAGACGTTTAAAAAATTCATAATATATAAAAAAATTGCCCCTTAAAAAAATAAATAAAATAAGATGCAAGTGGTGTGTGTATTTAATTTAAATAAACCAAAAAATGTGTTATTTCCTTAAAAAAGTTAGTTAAAATTTAACTTTAACTGTTTTATTTTATTTAATTATTTTACACAGAAGTTTACAAATATCACCAACACAGTAGCGCAGTTTTGCGAAAAGCATTCCAAAAATCAAAAAATGCATTAAGATATATACGATAAATTATACGTAAATTAAATCTTTTTTTCGCGCGCATCCCGATTCTATGCGCAGCATCCCCCTCCCGCACAACCGACCGTGGGGCGCAGTCGTATAACGTACGACACGAGTCGCGTAAGTCGAAAGGAGAAAAAAAGCAAACGAATACTAAATAACTATGATCTATGTATATGTTAAAAAACATAAGAGAGAGGATTTATTACTAGGGACGGAAGACTCCGAACTGATCACTTTATGCAATGTTTATGCCAGGCTTAGTTAGTTTAACAGTATTTATGTGTTAAAGGTTTATAATTACATACGTGTTAGTCTTGTAGGAACCGTGAAATTCAATTGGTTTATCAACTCAGATGAATCGATTTCGCCAGTAATTAATTAATGTATAAAGATGACATAAAGATTACACCGACCATAGTTCTCCGATTTAAAGAGGGGGGATTTATTAATAAGAGTGTACTTGAATAGGATAGCAAACGAGGATTAGGGTCCCAATTTAAACCACGAAAGGCAAATAGTAAGAATTGCTTCTGTACTTACTCAATTCGGTCTTGATGTAAGGTGTATTGAGGGAACCATACATATGACCCGAACTCAACAATATGACGGACAAGAGATATGAACAGAAACTTTGTCGTGTATGGGTCATCAAACTCCTTGGATCATCTTTTGATGAAACCAAAAGCAGTCATAGCCTTATTGACTATGGTCGTAACATGAGAGCCAAATATAAGCTTGTGGTCGAAAATAACATCTATGTCGTTAATACGTCACTGGTATTATGTATTCGTCCAAGCGGTATGTTTCCCAACGTATACGGAAACATTTGAGAAGTGTTTCTATAAAAAGTCATGATCTTGCATTTAGAATAACTAAAATTTAGTAGATTATCTTGACACCAGGACTCAAAGGCGTCAAGATCGGTTTGAAAGAGATTACTAGAAGCAATATTCTTATATACAAAACACAATTTCACATCATCGGCATACATTAGCACTCGAGAATGTGAAAGTACCGAGGGAAGGTAATTGATAAAGAGGGTAAAGAGAAGCGGATCAAGATGGCTACTCTGGGGACTCCCAGATGTCACCCTAATACGGTTAGAATATGCATTTCTAAAAAGAACATTTTCGGATCTGTTTCTCAGATACGCTGAAATCCAGTTCATAAGATTTATTGGGAAGCCGAGAAGGCATAATTTTGAAGTATCAAGGAGTGGCTTACTGACTCAACAGCCTTGCTCAGAATAAAAAACGTCAGTCTGTTTTCTGTTTTTAAATCCATCAATTACCAGAGAAGATAGCTATAGAAGGTTAGTGGTTACAGATCTACGCTTCATAAACCCATGCTGAGAAGGTGAAATAATAGAACTGCATAAATGTTGCAGTTTAGATGTTACAATTCTCTCAAATGCTTTTGGAATAGCGGACAATTTGGAAATACCTCTGTAACTTTTAACAGTGGACTTTTGGCCTTTCTTATGAAGAGGAATGATGAATGATTCCTTCCAGACATCAGGGAAAGATGTATCAACAGACAAATTAAAAAGTTTCAAAATAGGTTTGCAAAGAGTTTTTGCACAGTACCTAAGCACACAGGTAGGAACACCATCAGGACCAGGTTATAACACTGCTTTAATTATGTTAAGATCGCGAAGTAGTGAACTTTCAGTAATGATAGGACACAAACTGCAGTTTGACGACTGTAACTGATATGTAAGGCTGATTATTCATAGATGATGTGGAATATGTAGTTTGAAAAAATGTTGCAAACAGATCGGCGATGCCCTGATCTGTGTTCGCACTCATGTTTTCAAACGCTACCGTAGAAGGCAAAATACACAATTTCCGTTTAGAATTTTTATATAAAAAAAAATGCTGTGGATTTTTGGAGAACTGAATCCGACAACGGCGAATATAATTTTTGCAAGATATAAAATTTAGCTTGGAGACGTTAAATCTGGCATCTACATACCGGAAAAAATCACATGGATTTCCCGATTTTTAAAATTTTGTATAATACATTGACAACATTTTTTAATCTTACTAATTCTTGTGAGAAGCGGGAAGCTGATTTGACCTCACCTCACCTCAGAGGAACACAGACATTAAAATGTGAGTTCACGATATTATAGAATAGTTTAATGGCAATATCAATATATGTACAATTGTACACTTGGGACCATAATCAGCTCATTAAGCTATTCGAAAACAACGAATACGGTTTGTTGGTTTTGGTACCGTTGTAGGCGCAAGAGTACTTAAATCAATGACTATATCCAGAGTATGATGAAAAGGGTCCTCAGGTCTTAATAGTTGGTCAATTCTGCGTACAACATTGCTGGACGAATCCACCACGAAGATCAAATCAAGAGATCTGTCTTTTGAGATGCGCACAGGATTAACCTGAACTAGGGACAATTGATGTAGACCGTCAACAAAGTCATGTGACTTGGATGGTAATAGCAAAAGTTGAATTATATGTGAGGACCAAGCTACGTCGGGAAGATTAAAATTTCCTAGAATAACCAAAAGGCCCCTATCGGATAGTAAAGCAATTGTTGATTGAATGGCGGAAAGGTGGTGTAAATAAATGGACATATCGGATATAGGGGAAATGTATGAACATGAGATGTAAATACAAATATTTAGCAAACAGACTTTTACTCCGATGAACGCAATGTCCAAAGGGGGAAGATGAATGGGATGATAAAGCGAAATGAACAGCTATGAGGACACCTCCGCCAGATCACATATAAAACAACTATATTTTGACGCGAAATTGGCCGAATCTCGATGGAGGTTATTCATTTTTTGGCACAAAAAAATCGGAGACTGATTTTTTTTTTGGTCTTAAACTCTTTAACAATTAAATGCTCCAGCCAGAATTGATCACAATACTGAACACTTATCTTGCAGGATGATAGGAAGATTTGAATTTTTCCACTGTTATGCTTGTGGCTGGAATTTTTGCCTGTATAGAGGCTTTAACGACTTCTGGGCAGGCTGCTTGTCAGATCGAGTTATAGTTGAATCCAATTAAGTTTTCTGAACTGCCCAGACCTGCTGGCCAGATCTAATTATAGTTGAATCCAAATAAGTCTTCTGGGCAGGTTGCTGGCCAGATTGGGTTATGATTTAATGTGTAATGTCTTTTTAGGGCGATTAGGGTGGAAAGCTTGACTTCGCTTTCTTATTACTACCGGAGCAAAGCATAACTCTATTGTTTTACAATCGAGTGTTCATACAAAACAAAATATTGTCGGATCTGAAAACTAAAACTAAAGCCAGAACCAGAAGTATAAGCTGCCGAGGTCATAGCCGGCAATGCCGACTTAGCATAACTGATAAACAATTCAACTTGTGACATAGGCAAGTGTCATGTTACCAGCAACTACTTTGTAGCTTAGCATTATATAACTATAAATATAAGGCGCCTAGCAAGCGAGGGATATTTGTTAACTATCCCCCCACTAAGTACGTGAGCGTCCCCGGTTACGTTATATTTGCTGATGGCTTCTTGTAGTTTCTTCGAAGCTTGTCGCCGCTTAAGGAGATGATAGATGAGGATGAAACAACTGCAGGCGGTGCTCAAAACGATACCGATGGTGAGCCAGTTTTCGTGGTCGACTCCAGCGCTTCTTTGAAGTCCTGGATGATTTCTAAATTTTGATGTCTGGACCGTCGTCAGCGCTGATTTTCACTGGGCTCTCGTTTATATTTATCACGCCAATGTCCAATTGAGTGATGGGTCTTAGGTGGCTGTTTTAAGAACGGCAGTTAGCTGTTATACCAGTGTGTAGCGCTCGAGCGCAGGTTTCGCCTTTTGCTGTTTTGCAGATCGCGCCAAAGTTGGTCATGGCGCAGTCCTTGACCGCCAAGATGTCGCCGTTGCACTCTGCAATGATATTTTGCAGCTGTAGAATTATATGTTGGTGGGATACGGAGAATAAAAATGATATTTCTACAGATGAATATGACTTTGGGATATGCTTTTAGTACATGAACAATAGTTTCGGATTGTAGGACTTTTATAGTGAAGGCTTCCATGAGGCTAACTATTGGGACATCTGAGGTTGATTTCAAGTCACTATGGTCAAAAATAGTGGGATTTACTATGCCTGATTTAGCGACCTTGATCGTGAGTATAAGGTGTTGCACTTCTGTTATTATCCTATTTCTTGCCAATAATGCCACATATAAAAGTGGCGTGTCCACTAATTCGGACTTTTTCGCTTTAATGATTTCATTTACTGTTTGGTCAATTTGGTTCTGCATTTTGGAGTTTATTGTTACCTGTGTATTGTTTGATTAAGTTAGCCTAGACTCAGACATTCTAATCCTTTCGAAATCGGACGCGTCTGGTGTGCCTGTAACCCAAGAAGTCTAAATTCCTGGCCATTCACTTTAAGAACGGTGCACTTTAAAAATGGACAAAAGGCTTTTAACGTGATCGACATCAACGTCTAAGAGTTTTTGTAAATGCACCTGGGGAAACATTTCGGACAACATATCTGTTTCATCTACCATATTGGTTAGGTCTGTTAAATTGGTAGAGTGACTAATAAAATCCCTTTGTTCCCATATTAATACATTTCCATCCAATACAGGAATGTAATTTAAGCATGAGTAATCTGTGATCCAAGCGTGTGCTACCGCCAGTAGGACTCAAAACGTAAGCTTAAACCAGCCAGAACGAATGGTAAACTATAAAAATTACTGCGTGTTCATTTTTAATCTTAATTTCTATTTGAGATTGTCTTTGTGGACCACCCTCCTATTAATTAGGACCGAGGTTCCCAAATCTGCTTGTACTCTCTGTTCTGAACACAACGAGGTCAGTTTTTTTCCAAGCCTTTTGTTTTTTTTTTTTTTCAAATACTCTCAAAGAATGGATTGACCTATTGTATTCGACTGTCGGCCTCATGATCAACTCTGTTGTATCGTTACCTTTCCCATCTAATTTCAAACTCTTGGCAATTGGCACTGTATAGTGGTGGCGCATTTATGATACCTATATTGTAGCTGTGTTTTTAACAGTGATACCATTGTTTCTGAGTTGAACGACGCTTCGTTATCGCAATATATTGTCCTTATTTCCGGGAACAAGTTGATGAACTGTATAATGGGCATTTTAATGTATTCATTTTAAGGAAATAGTAGTCGCGAAGGACTTGCTTAACATTTTCCTGAGCGGCTCTGTGTGCGCGCTTATGCACGGCCACAATTATCTCTATTTGTTCATTTTTGTCAGTGATATCTGACACATAGTTTTTGCAGGAAAATTTGACGCGCCCGGAGTGATGACCGGTTTTAATGTCTCAATGAGGGAGCTTTTGTCTGAAAAGTGGATCAGGTAGCGAATTTTCTGACTGAAAATTATAAATTTGCGCTGTAATGAGAAATGTGCTTCTTCTAAAATTATTTGATTTTTGAAGCAGTAGGTGAGTGAAAGTTCGCTATGGACTGTGCGACAGACTCCGGTTCATTTTCTAAGACGTTAACGTTTTGCCTAGAAAAGGCGTCAGCCACGAAGTTTTCTTTACCCGATTTATAGAATACTTTTGCGTTGCATTCGTCAATAAAGGATTTCCACCTTTTGATTTTTGCGTTCGTATTTCTGTCAGATACGGCGAAAGTCAGGAGTTGATGGTCTATGAAAATATTAATTTCTTTGGTTCCATATAAGTAATTTTGTAACTTCCTTAAGGCCCATACAATGGCCTCTCGTTTGTCCCGTAATGCAATTCACTTTGCTTAAGCGTTCTGGAGATCATTGTGATTGGTCTGCCCCCTTGAAATAGGACAGTTCCGATGCCGCTCATGGAAGCATCAGTGGTCAGGTCAAAAGCCGGTTAAAGGCATTGCGTTTAGTTTCTTTAAATTCCACCCTAACCTTTTTTGACATGTGTTTGCTAACTGTGCCATTTTCTCCCTTAAGTATGTTAGTCAAGGGCCCTGCTATTGACGCGAAGTCTTTTATAAATCTATAATAGCTAGCTAATCCGAGGAATGATCTAAGGCTGTAGAGATTTTTTGGCTATTCATATGCTTGAATGGTTCTTTCTTTTTCAGGGTCTGTTTTGGCCCCGTTGCTGGTTAGTACGAAACCTAAGTATTCAACGCTTTCTTTGAAAAATTTCGTCTTTTCTTGTGATACTCTCATGTTAGCATCACAGAGGCACTTTGCAACCGTGTCGATATGTTTTACATGATCGACTTCATTTTCTGGGAAAATTATTACGTCATCTGCGCATACGTAACATATTTTCCCTATTGTTCTCTTAGAACGTCGTCTGTGGCCCTTTGGAAAATGCTTCCCGCATTTTTAGACCAAATGGTAAACGACAGAATTCATACCGTTTCAGCAAGATGTATTTGATTGTAGCCCAACTTTAAATCTAGGGTTGTAAAAAATTTTGCATTTCCTAAGTTCGCTAGAATCATAGGAATGCGAGGCATTGAATAGCGATCGATGATAGTGCGCTCGTTCAGCTTCCTAAAGTCGATCACTAGGCGTTTGTTCTTTTTACCGTTGGAATCGGTCCCTTTTTTTATCAACAACCCAAGTTGGGCTGTTGTGTGGCGACCTTGATGGCCTGATTATGTCATCGTTTAGCAATAGTTTAATTCATTGTTTACGAAGTCCGACATTCCTATGGGGTATGGGTACAATTTCGAGTAGACTGTTTCATTATGCAGATTTAACGTAACTCCAGCCTACGTTAGCAGGTCAAAGCCTATGATAACGTCAAATGAGGTCAGCGTGTCTAGAATGAAAAAGAGGGAATCCTGGCCAAATATCTTCAAAGGGATTTGCTTTGAATTCTACTGGAGCCATAAACTCAGCTCACAGTGAGGGGTTTATCGGCTGGCATTACTTTTTTTAGCTCCTTTATGGGCTTAATGTAGTTTTTAGCCGCCCCTGTGTCTATCAAAATTTTTAAAATTCTCCCGCTAGCTGTCGTTTAATAAACGGTAGCCGGGAGCGTTCTCTAAGAAATGAAATGAGTCATTGTCACCTTTGGACTCAATATCATCATCTATACTGGGTACAGTTTTTGACTGTGTCATCAAAGTTTAGTACCGTATTGTAAAAAGTATTTTTCGGGGGCACATCCATTTTACATGCCCTTTTCATTCTTTTGGGTCTTTCTTGAGGTTCTGGCACCCTCATGAACGGGAGATAGCAGAAGCTTCACTTCTGCCTCTGTCAAGATGTTTCCGCCATGTGAGTTATAGTCCGAGTCTGTTTCGACTACAGCACTATCTCGCTACAGCTTGGCACTGATGAGTGGTGAGTTGGTGGTGGCAGTCGCTTTGCAACTATTAAGGCCGGTTTCAACCATGGTAGAGGTGTGACCGCTGGCGCCACGCAAAAATAATTACTCCTCCACGGTAAGTACAGTGCCCATTGCCCGGCCGACACTCACGTGGAGGGTACAGTTTTCGCCAGCCATAATAAAATAAAAAAAATGAAATTTTAACTTTAAACTTATAATAGAAAATATATGAAATGAAAAACTTGAGGGGTGAAACGTAGTAATTTTTCAACAAAAGGCTTATTGCGCCCCTTTGCCTTATGTACCTCATGACCTTATGTAAATTCAAAAACTTAGCATACATATGTCTTGTTTTCACCAACGAACAAAAACATGTTTTGCTTATTTTTAGCCAATTTTCAACGCAGTTAGATGATTGTCTGATATCTTCTGCTGGTCGAAATTATTTACTGTTCAACTGTAGATAAATCGAGTTCGGTGTGGATCTCTTTATTGGAGAAGATCTGACGGAGAATTCTTGACTGTTCTCTTTTAGTATAATGTCTATATTAGTTTTTCTTGCGCAAATTTATAATTTTTTGTCAATATTTTGCACCGTTGCATCAATATCGATAAAAACCAATCTTAAGACTTGGGGTTTTCTTAATTTTCTTAGCATATCTCCCAGACTATAAAAGCTAGAACTACCATGGGTCGACAAGTGCGCGTGAAGAATACGCAGGTTAAGATTATTTCAGATTTTGCATACCTCCCCCCAGGCACCCTATATATAAAAAAATTTAAACACAATTCAAATACTACAGACTTACGAATTGGCTTATACATAGATTTGAATGCTTATTACGTAGTAAAAATTTCATAAAGATCATGCTCTTAGTTCAAAAGTCACAGTTTGCGGCGTAAATTTGTGTATGTGCGTGTAATTTTGCGTATGTGTGTATGAATTCAAGGGGTATGTGAAGATAGAGTTTTTGGGTGGTTATGTGCTGTTTCAATGTTAGTTTGCTGTCTAAATGTATCCCCTGGTATTTAGCTAGGATATTTTGTGGAGTAAAGCGTTTCTTGGTAGTGTAAGTAATTTGCTGCGTTTTTGTTAATTTTTTGATATATATTATATTTTGAACCAGTCTGTTGTGTCGTCAAGTATTCTGCGGAGTTTGGATGTTGCTACATTAATATTATTGTTGGAGCATTGAAGAATCGCATCGGCAGCGAATGTAGCTACTAATTCTTCTAGGGAATCAGAAAATGAGGTGGCTGATATATGGAGGTGTAGAGTATGTGTCTAAGAGCGCCATCTTGGGGGTCGCCAACTTTCATCCATACCGTTGGGAGTTTTTTTAGCGACTCTATAGATTTGTTCAATGGAGTGTTTGTGTCGGAAGCCGAATTCGTGGTCACGAATGGCTTGCTTGCTACCCCTACCTGGGTTTGATCTTGTGAAAAAAGACGCATTCAAATATTTTGCTTAAAACTGGAAGCAGACTGATTGACCTATGTGATGACGGCTGAGATGGAGATGGAACCTTGCCCATCTTCTGAATAGCTGGGACCTCGGCTATTTTCTACGCCACCAAAAAGTAGGCGATCTGTAGGAATGAATTAAAAAGGTTCCGTAAGAAATGGAGTGCCTTGAGGGGAAGCTATTTTATTATACATTCTGTTGTTTGGTCATATCTAGGACTTTTTATACCCTGAACCCAATAAAAATGGGTAAATCAAGGTATAATGGTTTTGTGCAAATGTATGTAACAGGCGGAAGGGGGCATCATCGACCCCATAAAGTATATATATTCTTGATCAGCATCACTAGCCAAGTCGATCTAGTCGTGTCCGTCTGTCTGTCCATCTGTCCGTCTGTCTGTATGAACACGTCGATTTCGGAGACTACAGAAGCTAGAAAGCTGAACTTGGATTTTTCGTTCGTGTATACCATACGCAAATCAAGTTTATTTGGTATAATCGATAAGCCGTGTCGTTTTCTTATCAATAATTATTGGTTTTTGACCATATCTTAGAAACCATAAGAGCTATAGTCATCAAATTTGGTTTAGAATGTTGATGTGCTGTAACGAATATTTCAAATTTTGGATACCTCACCCATTCGCCCCATATGTGCAAAAATGTGAAAAAAAACCCCAATTCAAATACTACGGAATTGCGCTTTGGTGTCCATACTCTTGTTGATCCCTGAAAATTACATTAAGATCATGTTCTTAGTTTAGAAGTTGTTCACGAATGTAGTGGGGGGCCAAGCGCAGCAGCTTTTCACAGCGTGCACCTGTTCACAGTGTGCAGCGTTCCTTTGCATATTTATGTGTGCTTATGTGTGCGTGTGTGTGTAAGAATGCAAGGGAACTGAACTGTATAAAAACAGGGTTTAGGGCACTCCCGACTAGAGCCTTCTCACTTATTTAATCATCTGGATGATGATTCCTTTGTTATTTCTTGTAGAACTGACGTTTTCTTTTATTATTTGAGTGAATTGCTAGTAGTTGTGTCATTGTTATCGTTCCCTGTTTGATAAAGTGCTTGAGGTGATTTATTGCACCGTCGCTCGCTAAATATTTTCTGGAGTTTTGAGACGAACTTTTAGCTGGAGGTTTGAGTCGAGACTGCCTTGTGCTCTAATACTTATGTGCTTTCCCCTAATTACCTGCATTGCGTTTTTTAGCTGATTGCCACTTTTAGTTGTCAATCTGGACCTACATATCGTCATTTTTGCGATGAAGTCGCCTTATAATATACATTTTGGTCTCCATATCTTAAAACACTTAATGTTGTCGACTTTCGTATTGTTGTCCTTAGAGAACTGTACAATGTACTGAGATGGTAAAGTAGACGTTGTTTTCATATCACAGTATTGTTGATTAGATAATGTTTGCAGATCCGCCTTGTCCAGTTTTGTCGGGATGGTTGCTGTTTACGATTGTATAGTAAAATATCTTGTTGTTTTTTTCGGTGAGATTCGTTTCAGAAATGAGTGCTTTTTCTACATTGCCGCCGTGAAAAAATTGGCGAAGCTCATAAGCACAGTCCATTCGCATTCCAAATTAATATTTTTGGCTTAGAGTCCAAGTTTATGTCAATTTTTACCGATTATTTTTCGATTTGTTGCGCGATTCTTGATGGAGGGCAAAGAGTAAGTGATAGTGCTAATTTAGTTTGAACAAATCGTTGGGAGAAGTTGTTGTCGGCTTGTTTCAACCAATGTGTAGCGAATGTGGTGGCTATTGTTAATTTTTCTGATATTGGTAAATTCGTTTTCTGGGTTTAAATAGGTGGATATGTTTAATGTTATTTAGTCCGCAGAAGCGTCTAGCATTACTCCAGAATTAAATTAGTTGTTGTGGTGGGTTGGATGTTGATTGTAAATGTTTAAAGGTCAGTTCGCATGGTAATTTAAAATTCTCTTCTGGACACAACGTTTGCCTTTCTGTATTTAATAATGTTTTCTGTGGTTATAGTATTTTGAAGGGTTTGCCATGTTTTCACTTATGGTTTTCCTAATTTTTCTAGGATTTTATTCGATCATGGCACTCTTTTGGGAAAGGTATGTTGTGAAGTTTGTGGTATGCTGTATTGGACGGATTGAGGGATTACTTTACTAATATTAGCTGCTTCTTTATTTACGGTGAGCCCCAATTGGTCCCCCAACTATTAAAGTCGCCTAGTATTAGTTTTACCATATGTTGATTAAGTACATTGTCAACGTCGGAGGACGTAACTTTTTTGCTGGGTGTATGCATGTATACATAACTCAAAATTGTTTAATTGATTTAATTTCAGCGTAAGATGCATAACATTATTTAGAAAGTGGCATTTCTTTAGAATCTGGTTTATGTGCATTTCTAGAAGACCGATTATGTTGGGTTGATATTTATGTGGGTTGGTATTTCTTCGAATTTACCATTTCCCGTTTTCGACACAAGAACAACAATAACGAGATCCCTAGACAACAACCAGCAAAGTGAACAGGAACATTTGAAGCGAAGGCGAATTCGCATGTCTGTAAATCGACCAAATTAACATACGACAAGTATGACGAAAAAGTCGAGAAGCATGCGAAGACGACGAGAGGCCTTTGACGAGAGAGGGTGTGAAAACTGTTTCCAAACGAGATCAGATGTTGAAATTCCTTGTAACTTAAAACATTACAATTCTTATTTGTTTATTACTTTTTATCAATAAAATCCCACACTTATTAATTGTTATTTGTAACTCACTTTAATTGGATATGTAACCGCGTATGTTCCATTGGATTATGTTAAGAATTATTTTGCTATAAATAGTTGAGAAGGGTAGATTTGTCTAGTTGTTGAATAATGAGGTTAATTACAGTGAAGGTATTGTAGTAATATTTCCGCGCACTTGGCAAGGAATGTAAGCGAGGTATTATCTGTATCTTTGGATTTGCGGAGCGTGATGTAACTTAACACGTACAGGGCAAAATTTGCAGATCCGGTCATTGTACCAGATGCTGTTTCAACTAGGGTGTCAACGGAATTTGACACCCGCATGCCTAAGCCGTGTGATCGCTGCAAGAATGGTCACTAGGCGCCGAGTCTGTGTTCTGTTACCAGCTCTGCCGCGAGTCATGGGCCATGCTCCGGCGCTGGAAACTCAAATGCTCAGTTGAGAAAATAAAATATTTGAATTAAACACCAAAACCGAGATGTGTTTCCTTGTATAAAAGTCACATGTATTAACTCTGAATTTTTGTATATCTCTCTCGGATTCACAGGGATCTTATATTGTAAAAATCCTTTATACATAAGTACTGCTTTATACGCCAGACAAGAATGTCTATATTAAAAATAAGCCGTCCAAAATGTACATAGGCTAGGGTAAGTAAATCCCAGCATTCTCGAATAAAGATCAGTCTCAATATGAACCCCACCCTTGGTAACCTAATTGGTACTCTAGGGAACTTTCTCTTGAGTCTAACTATTTAAAGTGCTTGTAACGACGATCAAACCGAATCCAGTTAATGTGCTGACTCAATAATTTCAAACCTTATCCTTGTTGGATAAACATTATGGTGACTCCGACAAAGGAAATTCTGAAGTCAACAAGGCGACCTGACTTATGTCCTAAGCTGAAGTTGTCAACAAGGCGACATTGGAAGGACAGAACCCGCTGACACAATACTCAATCTGGTGGTGTTGTCTTTGTCTCTGAGATTGTCCACTAGGCGTCATCTGAGCTTACACATCAACGGCATTCACCACAGTTGCTGTCGTTAAATCAATAAATTAAAAGTGTCAACTCGGGACAAAACATGACGTAAGCTTTCGTCACTTAGACGACCAACCGCACTCAATAACCCAGTCACCCACAGTTCCCACGCGACTCAGTTGAACTATCAACGACCAAAAACGGTATCTCAAACAGTAAACATTTATGATTTGCTAGATGTCCAGGAAGAAATTAGCCCATCCCAAGGCTTACTTCTAATTATAAAAAGGATTCAGCTCAGAGAAAGTCTCAGGCCGGTTATTTTAAAATCAAGGTCTAAACTCACTGAAAAATGGAGCATAATCCAAGCGAATGACGGCAACATAAGAAAGGGTGGCAAGCTTCCGGAAAAACATAAATACTTCGAATTTAATGAGACATAAAATCCACGGTGCTCACTTACCTAAAAATCATAAACAAAAAAGCCCAAAATGCAGAACAATCTGGAAGCATCAACAAATAATTAGGCCATCCAAGTTGAAGGCATTGTGCCGTGGACAAAGGGTACTGATAGCATCATTAAATCGCTCATTGCAATAGGCTGTTTCAAATGGGCACTCCCAATTGGAGTGCAAGTATGTTGTCCCAAATCCAAGCGGGTCATTTCCGAATTTACGAGGTTATCGAGGACTCAGAAAGAGAATGATTCGATGCAAACAACTGTTTAAGGGCGGAAATGGATGTCCAAAGGGCACCAATATCAAAAAATATTATACCGAACAGCAATGACATAATTTTGCCACGGGTAACCATTCCAGAATTTGATAGAGATGTGTTGAAATGTTTATGTGCAATCTGCCCCAGTTCCGAAAATTTTAGTTTTAGAAACCAATATGATTAGTGAGGCAGAAAGAATGATACGCTACATCGATTTGAAGGAAGAAAACTATCTTCACGACTACCGTATTTACCGCTTATTGTTAATAAAATGCCAAAAAGAATTATACATTGTCACAATGGACTCTCTTGCATCGCTGATGGGATTCGGATTGGACATCGTAAAATGGGACCCTATACTTATACCAGTCCTATTGAAAAAGCTGCAATGGAATGCTAAAAGAAACTCAAAAAGAGCACCATGTGCATCTTCATCGAATACGGGAAATGCGTGTCCCTATTGCAAGAAAACAACTCACTTACTATCTCGGTGCGACGACTGTGCCAAACCAATTAGTGAGCTCTTGAAAGGACATCACATGGCTAAGGCATGCCGCTTCAAGTGCTTCAAATGCGACAAAAAGCACAATACGTAATGAACAACCAATATCAATTGTTGTATCTAAAAACATCAAAAATATCAACCTCCCTGGCACAGAAGAAATAGCAGTCCAAGTGAACAATAGACAACTGGCTACTTTCAAGGCTCTGTTAGATTCTTGATCCCAAATTAACGTGATCTCAGGCAGACTCGCATTCCTACTATCCCTAAATCGATACGATACCACATTACGATGTGAAGGTATCGGTGGACTGCCTAAAGAAGCTAGGCTCGAATAAAACTACTAGTAAAGTCACTAAATAACGATTACACAATGTGGTTCGAAGCGTTCATTTTACCACACATAATCGCCGATCAACCAGTCCAAGTCAGACGTAACCGATTGCATAACTCTCGTTCACAATACAAGTTATTAATGTTACTATGGAATAATATTGAATTTTTATATATCGTAGGGGTGAGGGTGGGCGTGGCTCAATCTTAGAATGAGGTCACCCGAACACTGTATGCCAACTTTAGTGCCTCTAGCTACAAAAGTGTGGCAGATATAGATTTTCGAGATTTGTGGAGACGGGACTGGGCGTGGCCGAAAAATTTTCCTACCGACCCTTAAAGGGTGACCGGCCATCCACCTATAAAATTTCGTGACTCCAGCTCTGAATCTACGGGGGATATAGATTGGGAGTTATAGGGGGCGTGGCCGGGATATCATGGTCGTATTCCTTGGTGACCCTAACTTTAATATTGTGGGAAATATTCATCTTTTATCGATTTGTGAGTTGAGCTACAAGTACATAAACAACACTTCAAGTTTCTATATTCAATAGCGCCGAAAAAAGTTGCGTTCATCCGGACAGAAGGGCGGACAGCATGACGGACATTCAACAAAACCAATATACTCTTTTCACTTTGGGAACAAGTATAACAACGCAAATTGGATTGGACTTGGAATTGCCTGTCAGACAGAATAGACATACTGATCGGTGCTGAGCATTACTATTTACTGTTATTCCAACAACAACACAAATTCTTACCCAATTATGCAAAAAACCGAGTTGGGATGGGTTATGGCTGGAAAAATAAAGACAGTGTACAAGTCAGCAGCCATTTGTGCAGAGGCTTCAGGAGAAACGAAAGCCCTAATAGAACGATTCTGGACACTCGAAAATTTTGAAACCACGGAATAGCAACGCACACCAATTGATTATAGATGTGATAAACACTTCATTGATAATCTGCAAAGCGCTGCGAATGCCCGATTTATAGTAGAACTGCCGTTTTTTGAACATTCTCGTTGGAGACCGGTCAAAAAAAAGTATCTTTCATTGAAAAAAAACGACCAAGGCAGAAAGTTGGAAAGGATATGTAAACTTCATGACGGAATATGAACAATTGGGTCACATAAAACGTGTCCCTCGCGAGCTCCTTCCACCAACTACTTCATTCCTCATCAATAGCAGCACCGCAATACAAAGAGTGGTTTCCCACGCATCATGTAAGACTTCCACGGGAAGTTCACTTAACGACATAGTACATGTCGGTGCTGTACAAAGTGATCTGATGTCAATTTTAATAAGTTTCAGAACATATAGCTATGTTTTTGCTGCGGACATGAGAAGGATATACTGTCACCTATGGCAGAGCATGTCACGCGGCTGAGCTGGGAAAATAGCCCACTTGATCGATTTGCTCAACCCAGATAAGACCGTGTGAAGCACGTCGGTTCTGTATTTTTCGTTTAAAACAGCTGCTCCAGCCGAGTCGTAAGTCATTAACGTTTTATATATTAGTAAGGGGGCAAATCACCCTGTCTTACAATACTAAGATCCTGTTGGATCACATGTATCGGTGTTTTGTCGGCAAATGTGAAAGGTAGTCCCGCAACAATTACTTTGAGATTAAGATTAAGTTCGATATCAAAAGATTCGAGAACTGTAGCTGTCAGTCCTCTAACTGCTTGTTTCCTTGAAACATAATTGTCTTGTTTCCGATCAAACTCAGGAATGGACTTTACAATATCTAGAGGTTTGTCGCACTTTTGTACTGGTACAATTTCAGCGACTTGATATATCTCTACCTCTGGTACGATCGCCTTAAGACTATAAAGCTGTTCCGTAACTGCCGTTAGTTTCTGTTCAACAATCAGTTCATCGTCGCTACTGTTCGATCGTTTTTCGTTTATGATTTATTAAAATAATTTATTTCGTTTTTATTAAAATATGGAATAAAATAAATTTCTGACGAAATTTAAAGAACATTTTGTATTAATTTTTTTAGTAAACACATCCCAGCGGGGGTTGTTTATGAAGATTCTGACATGTTTATAATATTTTAATCAACTGTATACTAACTAAGCTTCACCTTAACATTGTTGTACTGACTTTGCTGATTATTGTATTAAAGGTGCTGAATTTGGTGTCAGCATTTCGTGCAGTGCATGTTCTGGAAAGTGTCAGTAGTCTGGTAGTCTCAAGGGTAATGCTGCTACAAACTGTCCTGAGGTCCATTGGGGAAGTCATCCATTGCGAAAGTCCAACTATTAGGTAGATGGGTTTTTGATCCTACCATTTCGGATTTCGTGTGCGCATAGTGTGACGCTCTTGTTGAATAATTGATCAACTTTGAATACTTCATGCTTGTCAAAACAAATGTATTCTTCATTGGCAAGTGTTACAAAATGTTGTTAATTTTCTGGAGTGAGTCCTACAAACTGGTCTCTAAGAGAGTCAAACAGATTCCAATCTTTAGAGTCCCTTACACGAATTGGTACTATGCTGAAGAGGTCCAGCTGCGGTGGTGGATACTAAGGGAAAAGTTACCTTAAAAATGACTTGAGTTCCAGTCACTGTGCACTCGGTGTGTATTAACTTATACAATTTAATGGTATCATTTGTAGAGATGGGCAGCTTTTAATTTGGTGGCAATTTATATCGTATCTGATCTAATTGTACATTTAGTTGATTTAATATGAGAATGGGACTAATGTTTCGTTGGCGGATGCCCGTCAACACATATAGTATCTGTGACTGCATTCGATGAAGATTGGCTGCGAGTAATGTCAGTTGCGCTGTAAGTTCCATGAATGCCTGAAAACGATGATCTCCGGAGCTCCTTTCTCTTTGCTCGCTATATAAAGCCATTTGCCTTTCCAGTAGTTTTATTCGCCATATGTTGGTAGCTCTGTCTTACCTCATCACATTCATTGTTGAATCAAGAACAGATGACTGATTATTTAGGAGCTGCAGAAATCTTCATTTGTGTTGACCTTTGCGATTGCTTTTGTAATTCCTTTGCATAATTAGAATTGAGAACATCAAATAATCCACAAATTATGTCGAGTGGTACCTCCGCTGTCGTGGCCTTTTCAATAATGCGTTTTCTCCTTCTTCTTCGTCAAAAATGTGCTTGAAGTGTTTGTACAATATTTCACATGCTGGTTGTTGCTTAGCTGAGGACATGAATATCGAAGATGTGCGGTTCACCCGGGAAATGATTTTATGTTTTGCCAGTATGGGTTTAGGTCGTGTATGGTTCATTCAGATAATGCCATATTAGCGGTGCCTTTTCCATCAATGCGACCCACTGTAATTGGTTGTGACAGTACCAGTGGCAGCATTAATAGCAATATCAGCAGTGTTGATGTGACATATGGTAAATTTATTTTCTTCCTTTGTTTGTGTGGCTCATTGCTTTCGTCGTTTGTGTCCACTTTGCTTTCAAAGGGACGCTTGACTGCTACTTCTTCAGAAAGTAATCGTGCGAGTTGATGAATAGGACGCTTGTATTTCCTGATGCAGTTTTAACATCTAAGACTCATACAACATTTTCTGGCTTTGGGTATGTTTTCATGATCCGTCCCATGGGACACTTCATCACTGGAATGTTATCTTCTTTTATCAACACCAGCAGCCCATCTTCAACGTTTGGTGCTGAAGTTTCTCAATTGTGACGGTACTGTAGTTCTTGTAGGTATTCCTGAGACCACTGCTTCCAAAATTAGTGCTTTATTCTGAAGATATGCTGCCAGCGCTTTCCCAGTGTCTTCCCATCTTGGTCAATGTTTTTATTAGGTGGGGTTGTTAGTGGTTCTCCAATTAAAAAAAGCCCTGGTGTGATTGATGTTGTATTCGCTGGGTCATTTGACACTGGTATAATTGGTCTACAATTGAGTATGGCTTCAATTTTGATGATCACTGTATTCTGCTCTTCAAATGTAAGGGAAGCCGTGTTTGTGTTTTAACAGTATTTTTTTTATGTTTGGTATCATAAGAAAGTTTTAAGTGCTCCAGTCTGCCTCCGATGGGAATAAGGTCACTGTTTTCCAATCTTGGTGTCATTAAAGGGATATAGCTATGTTTGTCCACCATATTTACGACGAAGATATTTTAGATCGTCAACAAATTCTATTACTGTATTACTGTGCATGCGTGATCTAGTTCAGTTGCACATAAAGCTGTGGTACAGCTTTTTTTCTTTATAACACAACCGCAACATGCAGCCCACGATTTGTTGTAATTTACGGAATGAGTTGCTGCGCATGCAATTGTATAGCTCTTCTCCAATTGTTGCCGGAGCGATTGCCATGCTGAAGTGTTTTGTTTTTTGTTCCAAATTGCTGGGCAGTATTGTTTCTCTTGGACTATGCAAGAATAGCGGTCCATGAATCTATTTGCTGTCTTTCGGTAGTTTCCTTGCAGTAGTCCCTCTGAAAAGTACATCAGCCGCGTTATTTTTCAATGAGACGTGGTTATATTGTGATGGCTTTAATGGGGCTTGAACTCTTGCAATGCGATTGGCCACGAAGGTTAATCCATGCTAACACTGCCGTCGAGTCTGTCAATTCACAGTTTCTGGGCTTAAATGAAGATCGTTTCGAAGCCGTTCGGTGAGTTCAAGGCCAAGCATTGCAACGAAAAGTTCCAAGCGTGGCAAAGATTGTTTTTCCGTAGGTGCAATTCGCGATTTTCAGCACAGTAGTCGGACAGATAATTGCTTGTTTTTATACGTGGCTCGTATATAAGCGGCAGCTCCGTAAACCTATTTTGATGCATCCACAAATGCGTGTATTTCTTTGCTCACTGGTGGTTTTCAGCCTTTGAATATCCTCTCTATAGGCCCTCCACTCGTTACATAGATGCGTTGAGCAAATAAACCTAATTGGTCGAAGAGTTGAGCCAACTTGGAAAATACCATTCGTTTGCTGTTTTGAGATCTCCCACGGATCAGTTCCTTTTTGGCCATCGAAATATCGAGCGTAAATATCGAAATGTCAATAAAGATGTGATAAACACTTCATTGATAATCTGCAAAGCGCTGCGGATGGCTGGTTTATAGTAGAACTGCCGTTTTTTTAACATTCTTCAGCTCTCGTTGGAGACCGGTTAAAATGAGTCTCTTTCATTGGAAAAGAGGACCAAGGCAGAAAGTTGGAAAGGATATGTAAACTTCATGACGGAATATGAACAATTGGGTCACATAGCTCCTTCCATCAAAGAACTACTCCATTCCTCATCAATAGCAGCACCACAATACAAAGAGTGGTTTCCCACGCATCATGCAAGACTTCCACGGGAAGTTCACTTAACGACATAGTACAAGTCGGTACTGTACAAAGTGATCTGATGTCAATTTTAATAAGTTTCAGAACATATAGCTATGTTTTTGCTGCGGACATGAGAAGGATATACTGTCACCTATGGCAGAGCATGTCACGCGGCTGAGCTGGGAAAATAGCCCACTTGATCGATTTGCTCAACCCAGATAAGACCGTGTGAAGCACGTCGGTTCTGTACTTTTTGTTTAAAACAGCTGCTCCAGCCGAGTCGTAAGTCATAAGCGTTTTATTTGTTAGTAAGGCGGCAAATCACCCTGTCTTACAATACTAAGGTCCTGTTGGATCACATGTATCGCTGTTTTGTCGGCAAATGTGAAAGCTAGTCCCGCAATTACTTTGAGATTAAGAATAAGTTCGATATCAAAAGATTCGAGAACTGTAGCTGTCAGTCCTCTAACTGCTTGTTTCCTTGAAACATAATTGTCTTGTTTCCGGTCAAACTCAGGAATGGACTTTATAATATCTAGAGGTTTGTCGCACTTTTGTACTGGTACAATTTCAGCTTTTGTATTAATTTTTTTTAGTAAACAAATCCCAGCGGGGGTTGTTTATGAAGATACTGACATGTTTATTATATTTTTATCAAATGTATACTAACTAAGCTTCACCTTAACATTGTTGTGCTGACTTTGCTGATTATTGTATTAAAGGTGCTGAATTTGGTGTCAGCATTTCGTGCAGTGCATCTTCTGGAAAGTGTCAGTAGTCTGGTAGTCTCAAGCGTAATGCTGCTACAAACTGTCCTGAGGTCCATTGGGGAAGTCATCCATTGCGAAAGTCCAACTATTAGGTAGATGGGTTTTTGATCCTACCATTTCGGATTTCGTGTGCGCATAGTGTGACGCTCTTGTTGAATAATTGATCAACTTTGAATACTGCATGCTTGTCAAAACAAATGTATTCTTCATTGGCAAGTGTTACAAAATGTTGTTAATTTTCTGGAGTGAGTCCTACAAACTGGTCTCTAAGAGAGTCAAACAGATTCCAATCTTTAGAGTCCCTTACACGAATTGGTATTATGCTGAAGAGGTCCAGCTGCGGTGGTGGATACTAAGGGAAAAGTTACCTTAAAAATGACTTGAGTTCCAGTCACTGTGCACTCGGTGTGTATTAACTTATACAATTGAATGGTATCATTTGTGGAGATGGGCAGCTTTTAATTTGGTGGCAATTTATATCGTATCTGATCTAATTGTACATTTAGTTGATTTAATATGAGAATGGGACTAATGTTTCGTTGGCGGATGCCCGTCAACACATATAGTATCTGTGACTGCATTCGATGAAGATTGCCTGCGAGTAATGTCAGTTGCGCTGTAAGTTCCATGAATGCCTGAAAACGATGATCTCCGGAGCTCCTTTCTCTTTGCTCGCTATATAAAGCCATTTGCCTTTCCAGTAGTTTTATTCGCCATACGTTGGTAGCTCTGTCTTTCCTCATCACATTCATTGTTGAATCAAGAACAGATGACTGATTATTTAGGAGCTGCAGAAATCTTCATTTGTGTTGACCTTTGCGATTGCTTTTGTAATTCCTTTGCATAATTAGAATTGAGAACATCAAATAATCCACAAATTATGTCGAGTGGTACCTCCGCTGTCGTTGCCTTTTCAATAATGCGTTTTCTCCTTCTTCTTCGTCAAAAATGTGTTTGAAGTGTTTGTACAATTTTTCACATGCTGGTTGTTGCTTAGCTGAGGACAAGAATATCCAAGATGTGCGGTTCACCCGGGAAATGATTTTATGTTTTGCCAGTATGGGTTTAGGTCGTGTATGGTTCATTCAGATAATGGCATATTAGCGGTGCCTTTTCCATCAATGCGACCCACTGTAATTGGTTGTGACAGTACCAGTGGCAGCATTAATAGCAATATCAGTAGTGTTGATGTGACATATGGTAAATTTATTTTCTTCCTTTGTTTGGGTGGCTCATTGCTTTCGTCGTTTGTGTCCACTTTGCTTTCAATGGGACGCTTGACTGCTACTTCTTCAGAAAGTAATCGTGCGAGTTGATGAATAGGACGCTTGTATTTCCTGATGCAGTTTTAACATCTAAGACTCATACAACATTTTCTGGCTTTGGGTATGTTTTCATGATCCGTCCCATGGGACACTTCATCACTGGAATGTTATCTTCTTTTATCAACACCAGCAGCCCATCTTCAACGTTTGGTGCTGAAGTTTCTCAATTGTGACGGTACTGTAGTTCTTGTAGGTATTCCTGAGACCACTGCTTCCAAAATTAGTGCATTATTCTGAAGATATGCTGCCAGCGCTTTCCCAGTGTCTTCCCACCTTGGTCAATGTTTTTATCAGGTGGGGTTGTTAGTGGTTCTCCAATTAAAAAAAGCCCTGGTGTGATTGATGTTGTATTCGCTCGGTCATTTCACACTGGTTTAATTGGTCTACAATTGAGTATGGCTTCAATTTTGATGATCACTGTATTCTGCTCTTCAAATGTAAGGGAAGCCGTGTTTGTGTTTTAACAGTTTTTTTTTTATGTTTGGTATCATAAGAAAGTTTTAAGTGCTCCAGTCTGCCTCCGATGGGAATAAGGTCATTGTTTTCCAATCTTGGTGTCATTGAAGGGATATAGCTATGTTTGTCCACCATATTTACGACGAAAATATTTTAGATCGTCAACAAATTCTATTACTGTATTACTGTGCATGCGTGATCTAGTTCAGTTGCACATAAAGCTGTGGTACACCTTTTTTTCTTTATAACACAACCGCAACATGCAGCCCACGATTTGTTGTAATTTACGGAATGAGTTGCTGCGCATGCAATTGTATAGCTCTTCTCCAAGTGTTACCGGAGCGATTGCCATGCTGAAGTGTTTTGTTTTTTGTTCCAAATTGCTGGGCAGTATTGTTTCTCTTGGACTATGCAAGAATAGCGGTCCATGAATCTATTTGCTGTCTTTCGGTAGTTTCCTTGCAGTAGTCCCTCTGAAAAGTACATCAGCCGCGTTATTTTTCAATGAGACGTGGTTATATTGTGATGGCTTTAATGGGGCTTGAACTCTTGCAATGCGATTGGCCACGAAGGTTAATCCATGCTAACACTGCCGTCGAGTCTGTCAATTCACAGTTTCTGGGTTTAAATGAAGATCGTTTCGAAACCGTTCGGTGAGTTCAAGGCCAAGCATTGCAACGAAAAGTTCCAAGCGTGGCAAAGATTGTTTTTCCGTAGGTGCAATTCGCGATTTTCAGCACAGTAGTCGGACAGATAATTGCTTGTTTTTATACGTGGCTCGTATATAAGCGGCAGCTCCGTAAACCTATTTTGATGCATCCACAAATGCGTGTATTTCTTTGCTCACTGGTGGTTTTCAGCCTTTGAATATCCTCTCTATAGGCCCTCCACTCGTTACATAGATGCGTTGAGCAAATAAACCTAATTGGTCGAAGAGTTGAGCCAACTTGGAACATACCATTCGTTTGCTGATCTGAGATCTCCCACGGATCAGTTCCTTATTGGCCATCGAAATATCGAGCGTAAATATCGAAATGTCAATAAAGATGTGATAAACACTTCATTGATAATCTGCAAAGCGCTGCGGATGGCTGGTTTATAGTAGAACTGCCGTTTTTTTTAACATTCTTCAGCTCTCGTTGGAGACCGGTTAAAATGAGTCTCTTTCATTGGAAAAAAGGACCAAGGCAGAAAGTTGGAAAGGATATGTAAACTTCATGACGGAATATGAACAATTGGGTCACATAGCTCCTTCCATCAAAGAACTACTCCATTCCTCATCAATAGCAGCACCACAATACAAAGAGTGGTTTCCCACGCATCATGCAAGACTTCCACGGGAAGTTCACTTAACGACATAGTACAAGTCGGTACTGTACAAAGTGATCTGATGTCAATTTTAATAAGTTTCAGAACATATAGCTATGTTTTTGCTGCGGACATGAGAAGGATATACTGTCACCTATGGCAGAGCATGTCACGCGGATGAGCTGGGAAAATAGCCCACCTGATCGATTTGCTCAACCCAGATAAGACCGTGTGAAGCACGTCGGTTCTGCATTTTTCGTTTAAAACAGCTGCTCCAGCCGAGTCGTAAGTCATAAGCGTTTTATTTGTTAGTAAGGCGGCAAATCACCCTGTCTTACAATACTAAGGTCCTGTTGGATCACATGTATCGCTGTTTTGTCGGCAAATGTGAAAGCTAGTCCCGCAACAATTACTTTGAGATTAAGATTAAGTTCGATATCAAAAGATTCGAGAACTGTAGCTGTCAGTCCTCTAACTGCTTGTTTCCTTGAAACATAATTGTCTTGTTTCCGGTCAAACTCAGGAATGGACTTTATAATATCTAGAGGTTTGTCGCACTTTTGTACTGGTACAATTTCAGCTTTTGTATTAATTTTTTTTAGTAAACACATCCCAGCGGGGGTTGTTTATGAAGATTCTGACATGTTTATTATATTTTTATCAAATGTATACTAACTAAGCTTCACCTTAACATTGTTGTGCTGACTTTGCTGATTATTGTATTAAAGGTGCTGAATTTGGTGTCAGCATTTCGTGCAGTGCATCTTCTGGAAAGTGTCAGTAGTCTGGTAGTCTCAAGGGTAATGCTGCTACAAACTGTCCTGAGGTCCATTGGGGAAGTCATCCATTGCGAAAGTCCAACTATTAGGTAGATGGGTTTTTGATCCTACCATTTCGGATTTCGTGTGCGCATAGTGTGACGCTCTTGTTGAATAATTGATCAACTTTGAATACTGCATGCTTGTCAAAACAAATGTATTCTTCATTGGCAAGTGTTACAAAATGTTGTTAATTTTCTGGAGTGAGTCCTACAAACTGGTCTCTAAGAGAGTCAAACAGATTCCAATCTTTAGAGTCCCTTACACGAATTGGTATTATGCTGAAGAGGTCCAGCTGCGGTGGTGGATACTAAGGGAAAAGTTACCTTAAAAATGACTTGAGTTCCAGTCACTGTGCACTCGGTGTGTATTAACTTATACAATTGAATGGTATCATTTGTGGAGATGGGCAGCTTTTAATTTGGTGGCAATTTATATCGTATCTGATCTAATTGTACATTTAGTTGATTTAATATGAGAATGGGACTAATGTTTCGTTGGCGGATGCCCGTCAACACATATAGTATCTGTGACTGCATTCGATGAAGATTGCCTGCGAGTAATGTCAGTTGCGCTGTAAGTTCCATGAATGCCTGAAAACGATGATCTCCGGAGCTCCTTTCTCTTTGCTCGCTATATAAAGCCATTTGCCTTTCCAGTAGTTTTATTCGCCATACGTTGGTAGCTCTGTCTTTCCTCATCACATTCATTGTTGAATCAAGAACAGATGACTGATTATTTAGGAGCTGCAGAAATCTTCATTTGTGTTGACCTTTGCGATTGCTTTTGTAATTCCTTTGCATAATTAGAATTGAGAACATCAAATAATCCACAAATTATGTCGAGTGGTACCTCCGCTGTCGTTGCCTTTTCAATAATGCGTTTTCTCCTTCTTCTTCGTCAAAAATGTGCTTGAAGTGTTTGTACAATATTTCACATGCTGGTTGTTGCTTAGCTGAGGACATGAATATCCAAGATGTGCGGTTCACCCGGGAAATGATTTTATGTTTTGCCAGTATGGGCTTAGGTCGTGTATGGTTCATTCAGATAATGCCATATTAGCGGTGCCTTTTCCATCAATGCGACCCACTGTAATTGGTTGTGACAGTACCAGTGGCAGCATTAATAGCAATATCAGCAGTGTTGATGTGAAATATGGTAAATTTATTTTCTTCCTTTGTTTGTGTGGCTCATTGCTTTCGTCGTTTGTGTCCACTTTGCTTTCAATGGGACGCTTGACTGCTACTTCTTCAGAAAGTAATCGTGCGAGTTGATGAATAGGACGCTTGTATTTCCTGATGCAGTTTTAACATCTAAGACTCATACAACATTTTCTGGCTTTGGGTATGTTTTCATGATCCGTCCCATGGGACACTTCATCACTGGAATGTTATCTTCTTTTATCAACACCAGCAGCCCATCTTCAACGTTTGGTGCTGAAGTTTCTCAATTGTGACGGTACTGTAGTTCTTGTAGGTATTCCTGAGACCACTGCTTCCAAAATTAGTGCTTTATTCTGAAGATATGCTGCCAGCGCTTTCCCAGTGTCTTCCCACCTTGGTCAATGTTTTTATCAGGTGGGGTTGTTAGTGGTTCTCCAATTAAAAAAAGCCCTGGTGTGATTGATGTTGTATTCGCTCGGTCATTTGACACTGGTGTAATTGGTCTACAATTGAGTATGGCTTCAATTTTGATGATCACTGTATTCTGCTCTTCAAATGTAAGGGAAGCCGTGTTTGTGTTTTAACAGTTTTTTTTTATGTTTGGTATCATAAGAAAGTTTTAAGTGCTCCAGTCTGCCTCCGATGGGAATAAGGTCATTGTTTTCCAATCTTGGTGTCATTGAAGGGATATAGCTATGTTTGTCCACCATATTTACGACGAAAATATTTTAGATCGTCAACAAATTCTATTACTGTATTACTGTGCATGCGTGATCTAGTTCAGTTGCACATAAAGCTGTGGTACAGCTTTTTTTCTTTATAACACAACCGCAACATGCAGCCCACGATTTGTTGTAATTTACGGAATGAGTTGCTGCGCATGCAATTGTATAGCTCTTCTCCAAGTGTTACCGGAGCGATTGCCATGCTGAAGTGTTTTGTTTTTTGTTCCAAATTGCTGGGCAGTATTGTTTCTCTTGGACTATGCAAGAATAGAGGTCCATGAATCCATTTGCTGTCTTTCGGTAGTTTCCTTGCAGTAGTCCCTCTGAAAAGTACATCAGCCGCGTTATTTTTCAATGAGACGTGGTTATATTGTGATGGCTTTAATGGGGCTTGAACTCTTGCAATGCGATTGGCCACGAAGGTTAATCCATGCTAACACTGCCGTCGAGTCTGTCAATTCACAGTTTCTGGGCTTAAATGAAGATCGTTTCGAAACCGTTCGGTGAGTTCAAGGCCAAGCATTGCAACGAAAAGTTCCAAGCGTGGCAAAGATTGTTTTTCCGTAGGTGCGATTCGCGATTTTCAGCACAGTAGTCGGACAGATAATTGCTTGTTTTTATACGTGGCTCGTATATAAGCGGCAGCTCCGTTAACCTATTTTGATGCATCCACAAATGCGTGTATTTCTTTGCTCACTGGTGGTTTTCAGCCGATGAATATCCTCTCTATAGGCCCTCCACTCGTTACATAGATGCGTTGAGCAAATAAACCTAATTGGTCGAAGAGTTGAGCCAACTTGGAACATACCATTCGTTTGCTGATCTGAGATCTCCCACGGATCAGTTCCTTTTTGGCCATCGAAATATCGAGCGTAAATAGCGAAATGTCAATAAAGATGTGATAAACACTTCATTGATAATCTGCAAAGCGCTGCGGATGGCTGGTTTATAGTAGAACTGCCGTTTTTTTAACATTCTTCAGCTCTCGTTGGAGACCGGTTAAAATGAGTCTCTTTCATTGGAAAAGAGGACCAAGGCAGAAAGTTGGAAAGGATATGTAAACTTCATGACGGAATATGAACAATTGGGTCACATAGCTCCTTCCATCAAAGAACTACTCCATTCCTCATCAATAGCAGCACCACAATACAAAGAGTGGTTTCCCACGCATCATGCAAGACTTCCACGGGAAGTTCACTTAACGACATAGTACAAGTCGGTACTGTACAAAGTGATCTGATGTCAATTTTAATAAGTTTCAGAACATATAGCTATGTTTTTGCTGCGGACATGAGAAGGATATACTGTCACCTATGGCAGAGCATGTCACGCGGCTGAGCTGGGAAAATAGCCCACTTGATCGATTTGCTCAACCCAGATAAGACCGTGTGAAGCACGTCGGTTCTGTATTTTTCGTTTAAAACAGCTGCTCCAGCCGAGTCGTAAGTCATAAGCGTTTTATTTCTTAGTAAGGCGGCAATTCACCCTGTCTTACAATACTAAGGTCCTGTTGGATCACATGTATCGCTGTTTTGTCGGCAAATGTGAAAGCTAGTCCCGCAACAATTACTTTGAGATTAAGATTAAGTTCGATATCAAAAGATTCGAGAACTGTAGCTGTCAGTCCTCTAACTGCTTGTTTCCTTGAAACATAATTGTCTTGTTTCCGATCAAACTCAGGAATGGACTTTATAATATCTAGAGGTTTGTCGCACTTTTGTACTGGTACAATTTAAGCTTTTGTATTAATTTTTTTTAGTAAACACATCCCAGCGGGGGTTGTTTATGAAGATTCTAACATGTTTATTATATTTTTATCAAATGTATACTAACTAAGCTTCACTTTAACATTGTTGTGCTGACTTTGCTGATTATTGTATTAAAGGTGCTGAATTTGGTGTCAGCATTTCGTGCAGTGCATCTTCTGGAAAGTGTCAGTAGTCTGGTAGTCTCAAGGGTAATGCTGCTACAAACTGTCCTGAGGTCCATTGGGGAAGTCATCCATTGCGAAAGTCCAACTATTAGGTAGATGGGTTTTTGATCCTACCATTTCGGATTTCGTGTGCGCATAGTGTGACGCTCTTGTTGAATAATTGATCAACTTTGAATACTGCATGCTTGTCAAAACAAATGTATTCTTCATTGGCAAGTGTTACAAAATGTTGTTAATTTTCTGGAGTGAGTCCTACAAACTGGTCTCTAAGAGAGTCAAACAGATTCCAATCTTTAGAGTTCCTTACACGAATTGGTACTATGCTGAAGAGGTCCAGCTGCGGTGGTGGATACTAAGGGAAAAGTTACCTTAAAAATGACTTGAGTTCCAGTCACTGTGCACTCGGTGTGTATTAACTTATACAATTGAATGGTATCATTTGTGGAGATGGGCAGCTTTTAATTTGGTGGCAATTTATATCGTATCTGATCTAATTGTACATTTAGTTGATTTAATATGAGAATGGGACTAATGTTTCGTTGGCGGATGCCCGTCAACACATATAGTATCTGTGACTGCATTCGATGAAGATTAGCTGCGAGTAATGTCAGTTGCGCTGTAAGTTCCATGAATGCCTGAAAACGATGATCTCCGGAGCTCCTTTCTCTTTGCTCGCTATATAAAGCCATTTGCCTTTCCAGTAGTTTTATTCGCCATACGTTGGTAGCTCTGTCTTTCCTCATCACATTCATTGTTGAATCAAGAACAGATGACTGATTATTTAGGAGCTGCAGAAATCTTCATTTGTGTTGACCTTTGCGATTACTTTTGTAATTCCTTTGCATAATTAGAATTGAGAACATCAAATAATCCACAAATTATGTCGAGTGGTACCTCCGCTGTCGTTGCCTTTTCAATAATGCGTTTTCTCCTTCTTCTTCGTCAAAAATGTGCTTGAAGTGTTTGTACAATATTTCACATGCTGGTTGTTGCTTAGCTGAGGACATGAATATCCAAGATGTGCGGTTCACCCGGGAAATGATTTTATGTTTTGCCAGTATGGGTTTAGGTCGTGTATGGTTCATTCAGATAATGCCATATTAGCGATGCCTTTTCCATCAATGCGACCCACTGTAATTGGTTGTGACAGTACCAGTGGCAGCATTAATAGCAATATCAGCAGTGTTGATATGACATATGGTAAATTTATTTTCTTCCTTTGTTTGGGTGGCTCATTGCTTTCGTCGTTTGTGTCCACTTTGCTTTCAATGGGACGCTTGACTGCTACTTCTTCAGAAAGTAATCGTGCGAGTTGATGAATAGGACGCTTGTATTTCCTGATGCAGTTTTAACATCTAAGACTCATACAACATTTTTTCGGTTTTGGGTATGTTTTCATGATCCGTCCCATGGGACACTTCATCACTGGAATGTTATCTACTTTTATCAACACCAGCAGCCCATCTTCAATTGAAGTTTCTCAATTGTGACGGTACTGTAGTTCTTGTAGGTATTCCTGAGACCACTGCTTCCAAAATTAGTGCTTTATTCTGAAGATATGCTGCCAGCGCTTTCCCAGTGTCTTCCCACCTTGGTCAATGTTTTAATCAGGTGGGGTTGTTAGTGGTTCTCCAATTAAAAAAAGCCCTGGTGTGATTGATGTTGTATTCTCTGGGTCATTTGACACTGGTGTAATTGGTCTACAATTGAGTATGGCTTCAATTTTGATGATCACTGTATTCTGCTCTTCAAATGTAAGGGAAGCCGTGTTTGTGATTTAACAGTTTTTTTTTTATGTTTGGTATCATAAGAAAGTTTTAAGTGCTCCAGTCTGCCTCCGATGGGAATAAGGTCACTGTTTTCCAATCTTGGTGTCATTGAAGGGATATAGCTATGTTTGTCCACCATATTTACGACGAAGATATTTTAGATCGTCAACAAATTCCATTACTGTATTACTGTGCGTGCGTGATCTAGTTCAGTTGCACATAAAGCTGTGGTACACCTTTTTTTCTTTATAACACAACCGCAACATGCAGCCCACGATTTGTTGTAATTTACGGAATGAGTTGCTGCGCATGGAATTGTATAGCTCTTCTCCAAGTGTTGCCGGAGCGATTGCCATGCTGAAGTGTTTTGTTTTTTGTTCCAAATTGCTGGGCAGTATTGTTTCTCTTGGACTATGCAAGAATAGCGGTCCATGAATCCATTTGCTGTCTTTCGGTAGTTTCCTTGCAGTAGTCCCTCTGAAAAGTACATCAGCCGCGTTATATTTCAATGACACGTGGTTATATTGTGATGGCTTTAATGGGGCTTGAACTCTTGCAATGCGATTGGCCACGAAGGTTAATCCATGCTAACACTGCCGTCGAGTCTGTCAATTCACAGTTTCTGGGTTTAAATGAAGATCGTTTCGAAACCGTTCGGTGAGCTCAAGGCCAAGCATTGCAACGAAAAGTTCCAAGCGTGGCAAAGATTGTTTTTCCGTAGGTGCAATTCGCGATTTTCAGCACAGTAGTCAGACAGATAATTGCTTGTTTTTATACGTGGCTCGTATATAAGCGGCAGCTTATGCATCCACAAATGCGTGTATTTCTTTGCTCACTGGTGGTTTTCAGCCTTTGAATATCCTCTCTATAGGCCCTCCACTCGTTACATAGATGCGTTGAGCAAATAAACCGAATTGGTCGAAGAGTTGAGCCAACTTGGAACATACCATTCGTTTGCTGATCTGAGATCTCCCACGGATCAGTTCCTTTTTGGCCATCGAAATATCGAGCGTAAATAGCGAAATGTCAATAAAGATGTGATAAACACTTCATTGATAATCTGCAAAGCGCTGCGGATGGCTGGTTTATAGTAGAACTGCCGTTTTTTTAACATTCTTCAGCTCTCGTTGGAGACCGGTTAAAATGAGTCTCTTTCATTGGAAAAAAGGACCAAGGCAGAAAGTTGGAAAGGATATGTAAACTTCATGACGGAATATGAACAATTGGGTCACATAGCTCCTTCCATCAAAGAACTACTCCATTCCTCATCAATAGCAGCACCACAATACAAAGAGTGGTTTCCCACGCATCATGCAAGACTTCCACGGGAAGTTCACTTAACGACATAGTACAAGTCGGTACTGTACAAAGTGATCTGATGTCAATTTTAATAAGTTTCAGAACATATAGCTATGTTTTTGCTGCGGACATGAGAAGGATATACTGTCACCTATGGCAGAGCATGTCACGCGGATGAGCTGGGAAAATAGCCCACTTGATCGATTCGCTCAACCCAGATAAGACCGTGTGAAGCACGTCGGTTCTGTATTTTTCGTTTAAAACAGCTGCTCCAGCCGAGTCGTAAGTTATAAGCGTTTTATTTGTTAGTAAGGCGGCAAATCACCCTGTCTTACAATACTAAGGTCCTGTTGGATCACATGTATCGCTGTTTTGTCGGCAAATGTGAAAGCTAGTCCCGCAACAATTACTTTGAGATTAAGATTAAGTTCGATATCAAAAGATTCGAGAACTGTAGCTGTCAGTCCTCTAACTGCTTGTTTCCTTGAAACATAATTGTCTTGTTTCCGGTCAAACTCAGGAATGGACTTTACAATATCTAGAGGTTTGTCGCATTTTTGTACTGGTACAATTTCAGCGACTTGATATATCTCTACCTCTGGTACGATCGCTTTAAGACTATAAAGCTGTTCCGTAACTGCCGTTAGTTTCTGTTCAACAATCAGTTCTTCGTCGCTACTGTTCGATCGTTTTTCGTTTATGATTTATTAAAATAATTTATTTAATTTTTATTAAAATATGGAATAAAATAAATTTCTGACGAAATTTAAAGAACATTTTGCATTAATTTTTTTTAGTAAACACATCCCAGCGGGGGTTGTTTATGAAGATTCTGACATGTTTATTATATTTTTATCAAATGTATACTAACTAAGCTTCACCTTAACATTGTTGTGCTGACTTTGCTGATTATTGTATTAAAGGTGCTGAATTTGGTGTCAGCATTTCGTGCAGTGCATCTTCTGGAAAGTGTCAGTAGTCTGGTAGTCTCAAGGGTAATGCTGCTACAAACTGTCCTGAGGTCCATTGGGGAAGTCATCCATTGCGAAAGTCCAACTATTGGGTAGATGGGTTTTTGATCCTACCATTTCGGATTTCGTGTGAAGCTTTTGTTGAATAATTGATCAACTTTGAATACTGCATGCTTGTCAAAACAAATGTATTCTTCATTGGCAAGTGTTACAAAATGTTGTTAATTTTCTGGAGTGAGTCCTACAGACTGGTCTCTAAGAGAGTCAAACAGATTCCAATCTTTAGAGTCCCTTACACGAATTGGTACTATGCTGAAGAGGTCCAGCTGCGGTGGTGGATACTAAGGGAAAAGTTACCTTAAAAATTACTTGAGTTCCAGTCACTGTGCACTCGGTGTGTATTAACTTATACAATTGAATGGTATCATTTGTGGAGATGGGCAGCTTTTAATTTAGTGGCAATTTATATCGTATCTGATCTAATTGTACATTTAGTTGATTTAATATGAGAATGGGACTAATGTTTCGTTGGCGGATGCCCGTCAACACATATAGTATCTGTGACTGCATTCGATGAAGATTGGCTGCGAGTAATGTCAGTTGCGCTGTAAGTTCCATGAATGCCTGAAAACGATGATCTCCGGAGCTCCTTTCTCTTTGCTCGCTATATAAAGCCATTTGCCTTTCCAGTAGTTTTATTCGCCATACGTTGGTAGCTCTGTCTTACCTCGTCACATTCATTGTTGAATCAAGAACAGATGACTGATTATTTAGGAGCTGCAGAAATCTTCATTTGCGTTGACCTTTGCGATTGCTTTTGTAATTCCTTTGCATAATTAGAATTGAGAACATCAAATAATCCACAAATTATGTCGAGTGGTACCTCCGCTGTCGTGGCCTTTTCAATAATGCGTTTTCTCCTTCTTCTTCGTCAAAAATGTGCTTGAAGTGTTTGTACAATATTTCACATGCTGGTTGTTGCTTAGCTGAGGACATGAATATCCAAGATGTGCGGTTCACCCGGGAAATGATTTTATGTTTTGCCAGTATGGGTTTAGGTCGTGTATGGTTCATTCAGATAATGCCATATTAGCGGTGCCTTTTCCATCAATGCGACCCACTGTAATTGGTTGTGACAGTACCAGTGGCAGCATTAATAGCAATATCAGCAGTGTTGATGTGACATATGGTAAATTTATTTTCTTCCTTTGTTTGGGTGGCTCATTGCTTTCGTCGTTTGTGTCCACTTTGCTTTCAATGGGACGCTTGACTGCTACTTCTTCAGAAAGTAATCGTGCGAGTTGATGAATAGGACGCTTATATTTCCTGATGCAGTTTTAACATCTAAGACTCATACAACATTTTCTGGCTTTGGGTAAGTTTTCATGATCCGTCCCATGGGACACTTCATCACTGGAATGTTATCTTCTTTTATCAACATCAGCAGCCCATCTTCAATTGAAGTTTCTCAATTCTGACGGTACTGTAGTTCTTGTAGGTATTCCTGAGACCACTGTTTCCAAAATTAGTGCTTTATTCTGAAGATATGCTGCTAGCGCTTTCCAGTGTCTTCCACCTTGGTCAATGTTTTTATCAGGTGGGGTTGTTAGTGGTTCTCCAATTAAAAAAAGCCCTGGTGTGATTGATGTTGTATTCGCTCGGTCATTTGACACTGGTGTAATTGGTCTACAATTGAGTATGGCTTCAATTTTGATGATCACTGTATTCTGCTCATCAAATGTAAGGGAAGCCGTGTTTGTGTTTTAACAGTTTTTTTTTTATGTTTGGTATCATAAGCAATGTTTTAAGTGCTCCAGTCTGCCTCCGATGGGAATAAGGTCACTGTTTTCCAATCTTGGTGTCATTGAAGGGATATGGCTATGTTTGTCCACCATATTTACGACGAAGATATTTTAGATCGTCAACAAATTCTAT
>JAWNMW010000498.1:0-62937 GCA_035043565.1 Drosophila robusta | reverse complement strand
TAAGAAACTGAGTGAGATAGCATCGGCCTGTCGCAATAAAATAATTGAATATAAAAGTGAAACTCGAGACGTGGAGAGATTACTTAAAGAATAAATTAACTCGGAAATTGAATCATTAAGGCGTACAATTAACACTGAAAGTCAGAAGATTATATCTACAATGGATACAATAAAAGCCAACATATTTTCATTTTTTACATTCACCCCGACTTCAAACAACACCCCGGTTAGGGGCGAGCTATTTCCAGCTCCCGACACTTCCTTATAAATAACGCTGCTAGTGGCGAACTAGGAGTTAAAGGCTTAATGGCCATTGACAAGTTCGGACACTTCTCTAATGAACGATACAAAAAGAAATATGCGCTCCAATTGCTGGGCTTGCTTACACTTACAACTACAGAAATTAAAAACTAAAAATTAATCTAGAGCGACTCATTGATAGCACAACAAGTGAAGGTGACATTACGAACAGGAAATATATAGTTAAAAAAATAAATTATATAGAAAACTACATCTTTAAATATTTAACATCACAAAAAACGAGAATAATCGAAGTGGTTGTTCTTCCCAGGGGGCCAGTAATAAAGGAAGTTGTTAAAAACCATGACTAAAAGAGGCATAATTAATGAGTTACACGCGCCAGCCCGTAAGAACTTTAAACACCGACGGGTTATTTAAAAAGGAATTGATGACCTTTGGCAGGCAGACTTGGTGGAAATGGGAAAATACTCTTCATCGAATAAAGGCTACAAATTTCTTCTAACTGTTATCGATGCATTCTCTAAATATGCATGGGAATTGCATTGAAATCAAAGTCAGCTAAAGAAGAAACTGCCGCTTCGTCAAGTATTTTTAAAAATGGACGAAATAGTATTAATCACTATTCTACCAACAACGGGTAAAAAGGAGTCTATTGTTGAGCGTTTTAATATAACGCTGAAGGAAATGTTGTGGTGAGAGTTTAGCTTTAAAGGAACATTTCATTGAATTGATATGTACAATAAATTAATTGACGAGTATAATCGAAAACATCATAGAACTATTAAAATGGAACCCATAAAAGTGACTTCAATAAATGAAGATAAACTGGTAAATACCGTTTACAATCATATTAAAATTTTTAATGAAGCAAAATTTCGTGTGGGCGACTACGTTCGTAAAAGCAAGCACAAACATACATTTGAAAAGGGATAGACCCCAAATTGGACCACAGAAATATTTAAAATAAAACGAGTACAAATGACGCACCCCACATATTTATTAGAAGACTATCGAGGTGCGCCGGTTCAAGGCGGTTTCTATAAAGAAGAGCTAAGGAAAACGCGTTACCCGAATACGTATCTAGTTGAAAAGATAATAAAAAGAAAAAATTATAGAGTTTTGGTTAAATGGCTGTGGTTTCCCAATGAACACATCTCGTGGATAAACAAGAATGAGGTGCTGTAGATAAAATCAAAAAATCCCAACAAAGTCATAAAAACACACGCTCAAAGTCATAAAAACATCACCCTCAAAAACATCACACACACACACACACAGACAAACACACACACACGTACGCATACAGCAATAGAATACCTGTAAAATAATACAGTACTTTGTTTGTTTTTCAATAAAAGGCGTTGAAATGAAATTCATACAATGTTTTTTTCATTTATGTTTCGCTTACTTTTTAAATATAGACAATAACAAATTAATTTTACAAGTTTTTCTTTTATTATTTATAAACAATACCAATATAAATACTAAACATTACATTGTTTTTTATTAATTATTATTTTTTTTGTTTATTGGTTTTTTTTTAAAAATATTTATACAATATTTCAAGGACTTATTCTATAATGGCCCTATGCATATTTTTGGATGCCATCTTTTCTTATTATCTAAGGAACTTAAAGAAAGAAAATTATGGGTCTTTGACATAAACATTAGCATACTATCACTAAATTTTTTATTGTTAAATACACAATCTTTATAACTATTTAAATTTTATTTATCTAGGGCACATTTTTTGACCCCCTTAGATTTTTCAATGCACCCCCGCCTTCACCTGATAACGAGTACATTTTTGCCCTTAGGCAGCATGCGTCCCCCGCAGTTTTTATCCTTTATCATTCCTAGAACCTTTTTATTGTACCTTTTGATCCCGTATTCTAATGCTAGATCTTCGGGATATTCCGAAGTTTCAAACTTCACCTCCACGTCATTTCTTATGTGTTCAAAGAAATCATTTCTTTTTATTGTGTAAATAAAGGAGTCTGTGTCCATATAATTTAATGTGATTGCCTCTTGGATTTTGGGCTTCATGTAATCATAGTGGAAATCATACATTTTCCACTTTGACAACTCTAAAACTGTGAATTCCAGGTACATAGGTTTATCGTAGGTATTGTGCAGGCGCTTCATTTGTATAGCATACATATCTTCCGAAAATTGTGCCGAGCTATGGAAACTAGCCTTTGCAGCTGACTGTTTCCCATGACGTGACTAGTTTAACATTTTTACGTTTCTCAACGTTCTCCATCGTTTTACCATAGACGGCGTTGTTTAACATTTTAAAAAAGTGTATCGAGAAATCTAATTTCAAGATTTTATCGTGGGAGGCAATGTACGTGTATTTCGACAGCGAAATGTATAATTCTTTGTTGAGGGGGAGAACCTTTATCTCACCCTCAACTTTCTTTAATTCCCTAAAAGGTGCAATTTGATAATTAATGTTGCATGCATTATACGCTGCACCTCTAAACTGGCCAGTTACATGGTAATGGTCCCTGACACGATCTATCTAAGCCCGAATTAAAGGCGCATTTAATAAGATACGAAACCGCTATGGGAACGTGTTCGCTAGTTGCCACTACATTATCGCTAACCTTAGAGTTCATGGGCCTAAGCATGCACTCGAAATCAGCATTAACCACGAAGGGTACATTTAAACTACGATTATAATATTTAAAACTAAGACTTGCCTTTCCTCCGTTGGCAAGGCCGAGACCATTTTCCCACACTGCAGCTTGTGCTCGTCATACATTTTCTGTGTGTGGGAGTAGTTTAGGCACGTTGCGCAAAAGAATAGCTGCTCTATCCTCAGGTTTACTGCTTGCGCAAAAGCCTGAAAAATAAAATAAACAAATGTATAAGTTTTTTGTCATTACTAATAATTTGTAATCTTCCTCCTCCAACAACATTAGGCTAATGTGCCTTTCCTTCTCCTCTTCCATCAAATAGAGTGGGCCGATCACCGCTCCAATTTCCTCGTCGAACCCAAACACATTTATGCTGATGCTGGGGTTTTGCCTCTCAAACACTTTGATTTGCTTCATAGCGAGAGGAAACTCCGGATGCTCAAAATTAAGCGTGAGGTGCTCGCTTATTTGAACATGTGCGGCTTGGATATCTCCTATTCCATGGCTCGCACATCTGCTCGGGTTGCCCTGTTGTGTTTTTAAGGCGGAAATCACTGCCCACTGAAACAACACTCATCGCTGTTTCTGATGTTTATCAGCGCCTTTTTTGCCTTTAGTTTTTTAGGCAATTCTATCCAGCTGGATACTTTTAACGGCGTGTATTTATTGATATTCAACTCCAGTCGAATAATTTGGGAAAGGCTCCAGCCACTTTCCTTCTTCTGGAATTCGTCCATTTTCGCCATTATGTGAGCCGAATGATGTGTGTATACACCATTAAGGCTCATTGCCCGTGTTATTACTCCCATTGCAGTCTGATGGGACTTCACAGACTTGACAACTTCCTCATCAACGTATTTTGCATACTCGGCGAGGTATGATAATCCAAAATATTATTGAGCAATGGGAGTAATGCCCGGGCCGCATTATCCATAAACTCCTCAGGCACCGGCACTTCTTCCTTGCTATTGCCAAACGAGTAGGTATTTATGCGGTTTTTGAAGCCGCTTGAAATCAAATTCACATGCTCATTTTCGGGCGTGAAAACACGGACCTTATGGGAATCCGACCTATCGTGCATGCTCCATTTTGCCTGTACGACACGCAAATTTCATGCGCTGCAATATACACTAGGCCTTGAGATGAGGTTTGAGGTGGCAGGTCTGGTGGCGTAGGCGTTGGCGTTGGTGGCGAAGGTGTTGCTATGTCCGGTGACGGAGACAGCTGCGATGGCGTTTGCTGCGGCGGTGGAAAGGAGTCTTTTACGGGAGGCGGAAGGTCCAGTGACGTAGGCGGCGGCGGTGACGTTGGCGGCGGCGGTGGTGAGGAGTCTTTTGGAGGTCGGTCCGGTGGCGGAGGCGGTGATGGCGTTGGCGGCGGCGGTAGTAAAGACTCTCTTGGAGGTAGTTCTGGACTAGCGGCGGCGGTGGCGGCGAAGGCGGTAGGTCCGTTGGTCCGGTAAACTGCGTTATTAAAGTAAAAAAAATTGGTTTTTGTTACACAATGAATTTGATATAAATCACAAATATTTTGTTTAAATAACAAATAAATTTGTTTAAGTTCACAAGGATTTTTCGAACACCAAGATTCTGTTTAAACAATATTTTATGGGCACAAGTGACCCTTTTGTGGGAGAGGAGGTGGGGGGAGCGATCGTTTTATGGGCCTATCTGACCTTTGGTGGAGGGGGAGTTGAGGAAAGTGGCCGTTAAATTTTATTGCCTCTCCCTTTTCGGCTGTGGGGTGGGTGCCCGATCATTAAAATTCGGATTAGAGGGTTGAGGGCTTATGAGAACATGTGCACACAAGTGCACCCAAGTGCACGCATCGACTTGTTCGACTACTTTTCTGGGGATGGGATAGGGGACGATCATTAAATTTCCGATTTGAGGTGTGAGGGCTAATAAGATCACGTGCGCACAAGTGCACGCATCGGCATATTCGGCTACTTTTTCGGGTGTGGGATAAGGTTCCGATCAGTCACGTGCGCAGACTTATAATTATTTTATTTACTCTCCCTTTTCTGAAGAGTGTTAACACCCCATTTTTCTATACGGTGTGGGAACCCAAGGGCGATGCACAAAGGTTCAATCCTAAAAATATCACGCCTACAGACACCTATTGACAAGGGTGGCTGTGTGTATGGCAAGGCTCAAGGAGTAATCATGCATGCTGGTAATGTATGGATGGGCTTCTGGATTTGTTTTCTCATAATTATTCTAGTTTTATGACTTCTGGTTTACGATTCAAGTTTTCATAACATGCTCAGTGATTTCCAGGGTGTTTCCTTTCTTCATTACATTTTTTTGGTGGTTTTATGACTTTGAGCGTGCATAGTACACGCACTGTATTGCAGGTGCACTGGATCGTGCCCCATGCCCTATGCCCTATATCCTATGCCCTCTCAAACCTGTTTAAGCCAGTGATTAGTATTCTATAAGTAAATATGACATTAAAAACAGTAATCCCTAGTCTATAAAGGTTCCTTACATTCATTGAGCCAGTTCCAGTAGTCTGTGTACTATCGCGCCTTTAAAACCTCAAAACCAAATCCTCGTGAACTTAAACAAATTTTTTGTTGTTTAAACAAAATCTTGGTGTTCGAAAAATCCTTGTGAAGTTAAACAAATTTATTTGTTATTTAAACAAAATATTTGTGATTTATATCAAATTCATTGTGTAACAAAAACCAATTTTTTAATAAAAAAAAACACAAATGGCTTTTAACAACAACAATAACAACATCAACAACATCATCTCCAAGGTTGCTTCGGGAAACTACATCAATATCAATAACAACAACATGGATTGCAACGCCACCCCCAACTACTTTAATAACGTAGTTTACCGGACCAACGGACCTACCGCCACCGCCGCCGCTAACCCCACCGCCACCGATAACGGACTTAACGCTACCAGAACTGCCTCCAAGAGAGTCTTTACTACCGCCGCCGCCAACGCCATCACCGCCTCCGCCACCGGACCGACCTCCAAAAGACTCCTCACCACCGCCGCCGCCAACGTCACCGCCGCCGCCTACGTCACTGGACCTTCCGCCTCCCGTAAAAGACTCCTTTCCACCGCCGCAGCAAACGCCATCGCAGCTGTCTCCGTCACCGGACATAGCAACACCTTCGCCACCAACGCCAACGCCTACGCCACCAGACCTGCCACCTCAAACCTCATCTCAAGGCCTAGTGTATATTGCAGCGCATGAAATTTGCGTGTCGTACAGGCAAAATGGAGCATGCACGATAGGTCGGATTCCCATAAGGTCCGTGTTTTCACGCCCGAAAATGAGCATGTGAATTTGATTTCAAGCGGCTTCAAAAACCGCATAAATACCTACTCGTTTGGCAATAGCAAGGAAGAAGTGCCGGTGCCTGAGGAGTTTATGGATAATGCGGCCCGGGCATTACTCCCATTGCTCAATAATATTTTGGATTATCATACCTCGCCGAGTATGCAAAATACGTTGATGAGGAAGTTGTCAAGTCTGTGAAGTCCCATCAGACTGCAATGGGAGTAATAACACGGGCAATGAGCCTTAATGGTGTATACACACATCATTCGGCTCACATACTGGCGAAAATGGACGAATTCCAGAAGAAGGAAAGTGGCTGGAGCCTTTCCCAAATTATTCGACTGGAGTTGAATATCAATAAATACACGCCGTTAAAAGTATCCAGCTGGATAGAATTGCCTAAAAAACTAAAGGCAAAAAAGGCGCTGATAAACATCAGAAACAGCGATGAGTGTTGTTTCAGTGGGCAGTGATTTCCGCCTTAAAAACACAACAGGGCAACCCGAGCAGATGTGCGAGCCATGGAATAGGAGATATCCAAGCCGCACATGTTCAAATAAGCGAGCACCTCACGCTTAATTTTCAGCATCCGGAGTTTCCTCTCGCTATGAAGCAAATCAAAGTGTTTGAGAGGCAAAACCCCAGCATCAGCATAAATGTGTTTGGGTTCGACGAGGAAATTGGAGCGGTGATCGGCCCACTCTATTTGATGGAAGAGGAGAAGGAAAGGCACATTAGCCTAATGTTGTTGGAGGAGGAAGATTACAAATTATTAGTAATGACAAAAAACTTATACATTTGTTTATTTTATTTTTCAGGCTTTTGCGCAAGCAGTAAACCTGAGGATAGAGCAGCTATTCTTTTGCGCAACGTGCCTAAACTACTCCCACACACAGAAAATGTATGACGAGCACAAGCTGCAGTGTGGGAAAATGGTCTCGGCCTTGCCAACGGAGGAAAGGCAAGTCTTAGTTTTAAAAATTATAATCGCAGTTTAAATGTACCCTTCGTGGTTAATGCTGATTTCGAGTGCATGCTTAGGCCCATGAACTCTAAGGTTAGCGATAATGTAGTGGCAACTAGCGAACACGTTCCCATAGCGGTTTCGTATCTTATTAAATGCGCCTTTAATTCGGGCTTAGATAGATCGTGTCAGGGACCATTACCATGTAACTGGCCAGTTTAGAGGTGCAGCGCATAATGCCTGCAACATTAATTATCAAATTGCACCTTTGTCCCCGTATTTTTCCATAACTTCTCGAAATACGACTACATCTATTCGTTAGGGAATTAAATAAAGTTGAGGGTGAGATAAAGGTTCTCCCCCTCAACAAAGAATTATACATTTCGCTGTCGAAATACACGTACATTGCCTCCCACGATAAAATCTTGAAATTAGATTTCTCGATACACTTTTTTAAAATGTTAAACAACGCCGTCTATGGTAAAACGATGGAGAACGTTGAGAAACGTAAAAATGTTAAACTAGTCACGTCATGGGAAACAGTCAGCTGCAAAGGCTAGTTTCCATAGCTCGGCACAATTTTCGGAAGATATGTATGCTATACAAATGAAGCGCCTGCACAATACCTACGATAAACCTATGTACCTGGAATTCACAGTTTTAGAGTTGTCAAAGTGGAAAATGTATGATTTCCACTATGATTACATGAAGCCCAAAATCCAAGAGGCAATCACATTAAATTATATGGACACAGACTCCTTTATTTACACAATAAAAAGAAATGATTTCTTTGAACACATAAGAAATGACGTGGAGGTGAAGTTTGAAACTTCGGAATATCCCGAAGATCTAGCATTAGAATACGGGATCAAAAGGTACAATAAAAAGGTTCTAGGAATGATAAAGGATAAAAACTGCGGGGGACGCATGCTGCCTAAGGGCAAAAATGTACTCGTTATCAGGTGAAGGCGGGGGTGCATTGAAAAATCTAAGGGGGTCAAAAAATGTGCCCTAGATAAATAAAATTTAAATAGTTATAAAGATTGTGTATTTAACAATAAAAAATTTAGTGATAGTATGCTAATGTTTATGTCAAAGACCCATAATTTTCTTTCTTTAAGTTCCTTAGATAATAAGAAAAGATGGCATCCAAAAATATGCATAGGGCCATTATAGAATAAGTCCTTGAAATATTGTATAAATATTTTTAAAAAAAAACCAATAAACAAAAAAAATAATAATTAATAAAAAACAATGTAATGTTTAGTATTTATATTGGTATTGTTTATAAATAATAAAAGAAAAACTTGTAAAATTAATTTGTTATTGTCTATATTTAAAAAGTAAGCGAAACATAAATGAAAAAAACATTGTATGAATTTCATTTCAACGCCTTTTATTGAAAAACAAACAAAGTACTGTATTATTTTACAGGTATTCTATTGCTGTATGCGTACGTGTGTGTGTGTTTGTCTGTGTGTGTGTGTGTGTGATGTTTTTGAGGGTGATGTTTTTATGACTTTGAGCGTGTGTTTTTATGACTTTGTTGGGATTTTTTGATTTTATCTACAGCACCTCATTCTTGTTTATCCACGAGATGTGTTCATTGGGAAACCACAGCCATTTAACCAAAACTCTATAATTTTTTCTTTTTATTATCTTTTCAACTAGATACGTATTCGGGTAACGCGTTTTCCTTAGCTCTTCTTTATAGAAACCGCCTTGAACCGGCGCACCTCGATAGTCTTCTAATAAATATGTGGGGTGCGTCATTTGTACTCGTTTTATTTTAAATATTTCTGTGGTCCAATTTGGGGTCTATCCCTTTTCAAATGTATGTTTGTGCTTGCTTTTACGAACGTAGTCGCCCACACGAAATTTTGCTTCATTAAAAATTTTAATATGATTGTAAACGGTATTTACCAGTTTATCTTCATTTATTGAAGTCACTTTTATGGGTTCCATTTTAATAGTTCTATGATGTTTTCGATTATACTCGTCAATTAATTTATTGTACATATCAATTCAATGAAATGTTCCTTTAAAGCTAAACTCTCACCACAACATTTCCTTCAGCGTTATATTAAAACGCTCAACATTAGACTCCTTTTTACCCGTTGTTGGTAGAATAGTGATTAATACTATTTCGTCCATTTTTAAAAATACTTGACGAAGCGGCAGTTTCTTCTTTAGCTGACTTTGATTTCAATGCAACTCCCCATATTTAGAGAATGCATCGATAACAGTTAGAAGAAATTTGTAGCCTTTATTCGATGAAGAGTATTTTCCCATTTCCACCAAGTCTGCCTGCCAAAGGTCATCAATTCCTTTTAAAATAACTTGTCGGCGTTTAAAGTTCTTACGGGCTGGCGCGTGTAACTCATTAATTATTCCTCTTTTAGTCATGGTTTTTAACAACTTCCTTTATTACTGGCCCCCTGGGAAGAACATCCACTTCGATTATTCTCGTTTTTTGTGATGTTAAATATTTAAAGATGTAGTTTTCTATATAATTTATTTTTTTAACTATATATTTCCTGTTCGTAATGTCACCTTCACTTGTTGTGCTATCAATGAGTCGCTCTAGATTAATTTTTAGTTTTTAATTTCTGTAGTTGTAAGTGTAAGCAAGCCCAGCAATTGGAGCGCATATTTCTTTTTGTATCGTTCATTAGAGAAGTGTCCGAACTTGTCAATGGCCATTAAGCCTTTAACTCCTAGTTCGCCACTAGCAGCGTTATTTATAAGGAAGTGTCGGGAGCTGGAAATAGCTCGCCCCTAACCGGGGTGTTGTTTGAAGTCGGGGTGAATGTAAAAAATGAAAATATGTTGGCTTTTATTGTATCCATTGTAGATATAATCTTCTGACTTTCAGTGTTAATTGTACGCCTTAATGATTCAATTTCCGAGTTAATTTATTCTTTAAGTAATCTCTCCACGTCTCGTGTTTCACTTTTATATTCAATTATTTTATTGCGACAGGCCGATGCTATCTCACTCAGTTTCTTAGTGTGCCTGGAGGAAAAGTGACCAAACTTGTCAAGCAGCATTTTAATATTGTTAATTTAATGCTAGAACATCCCGTTTTTTATTTAAAAAATTATTTTTGCTTCTCGCAGCTCTTCAATTATTGAGACTATTTCGTTGTTATGATTACTATGACCGGCTGATTGTGATGCAACTAGAAGTCGCAGTCTATTAACGATCTCATTAAGGTCATCCCAGTATACATAATTAGGCTTGTTTGCATTTAGTGTCATTAAACCTCCCCCTTCATGAATAGATTTTGCATGGCTTGCTTTCGGAAATAGTTTTTTTATGACCGTGAAATATTTTTTAGAACGATTACCCTTGAGACCCCCGTTAGGCAGGTGTTGTCTTTTATGAGCATTTGTTTTTGTTAAGATTTCCTGATATGCTGCCAAATCCACTTCATCATAGCCTTGATGGTTTTTTTGATAGATTAGAGAATAGAGCCCTGGCGTCAGATTCCATCTTTCGCCGGTTTCTAATATTATTTCATTCGCATTTATTTTCATCATATTTCTTCCCAATTTCATTGCTCCACTTTTCGTGTAGGGACCAAAGGCTTTGTCAAGCTCACCCATTCGCTCGAGTTCACTCAAGTTGAAATTAAAACTCTCATTGCTTGTTACAGTGGACTGGTTATTGCTTTCACTTGACACATAAGGTTGAGAATAGAATTGATCGACCGTGGTTTCCTCGTCATATGCAAAGTTTGATATATCCCCATAGTCTTGATCTATTTTAATTTCTTTTTTTATATGATCTTTTTTTTCTTTCTTCATTCATATAGTATATTCCCCTTAATAAGTTTTTGAAGGGGCTGTGTAATCGGTTTAAATGTTTCTTCTAATTGATACTCATTTTCTGCTCTCCCTAATTTTATACTCTGAAATTTTCGTTTTAATTCGTTTCTTGTCTTTGTCAATTCCTTTAAAACATTTTCCTTTATTTTCTTATAGACAAAACCAGTGGTTTAGTAGTTTTGCTGTTTCTGGGTGGTTTTATGGTTTTTTTTCACTGTTTCTGAGTGGTTCAGTGGGTTTTTGGTGTTTCTGTGAGGCTTAGTTGTTGTTTCTGAGCTGTTTCTTAGTTGTTTTGAGGTTTTTTCTGTGTTGTTTAGTGGTTTTGTTGTTGTTTCTGAGTGGTTTATTGGTTTTTTTCGCTGTATCTGACTGGTTTTTTGCTGTTTCTGAGTGGTTTAGTTGTTGTTTTTGAGTTGTTTTGATCGAATAGTGTGTGTGTCACACTATTGTTATTTTCAGACTAACAAAATATAAAAAAAATTGTAATAGTTATATACCCCGAAGCAATAAAATTCCGAGTAAAAAATTCAAATTAAAAATCTTTATTAAATAAAACGGAGACAGAAAGTCTATATTATGATAGTTTTGGGATTTTGCCGCCACCTTTAGAGCTCATCAGATATTTAGGAGAGGGCATTAAATATAATTATACACAAGAACAAGGCTTTGACACTTTAAACTGTGGACACTTGTGTTTAAGGTTCCAGTGCGTTCCACATCCTGTTGACGAATTTAAATTAATGATGCCACACTCCCTTTTACGTACACGTTTTGGAAGTAAGTCTGTCATATAAACACCTCTGAAATGAGGAATATGCTTGCTCGCAAAATTCATAATATCAATGTTTGAAAGTGGTTTATTGGGTGGCTCGGCCAGTAGTTTTTTTGAGCAGTTGATATACCATATCCCTTTGGTATGGTTTGAGATACAGGCCATCGCCTAAAGCAATTGCTTATATTTTTCTGTTATGTCGCTTATTCCCTTCCAGTTGTTTCCTTGTTTGTAGCACTGTTAATGGTTTTAACATTTGCTGAGCCACCGGATGCAAGTCCTCCTTACGCTCCAAGTGCTGTTAAAATTGGTACAAGCGGCAAGAAACCACCCACTTTCGGGACACTTATTATCCGTGGAATTATTACATCTTTTTCTGATGCCCAATTGACTTGTTTATAACTTTTTTAGCTATTTGGATTTCCGAGTGAATATCATATGGTTTTTTCTTTTTTAACACATTCGAAGCGGCTCTAACTGCATGCATAAATTTCTTCTTTTTTTCACATAGTTTTGGCTTAGATTTCTGTTTCCTTTGATTGAGTCCCATACCGAATTTTTTCTTCGTTTTCATTGCGTTAGTTACGAAATATGCTGCGGCTTTTTCTCCAACACTGCTGTCAGACGCTTCTCACTTCCACGCTCTTTCCGCTAAAACTGTATCCGCTATATGACGTTTTTTCAAGTCTTTGTTGTTTGAGTATGCTATATCATGCTCTCTGCAGGCGGCGTCTAATGGGTTTATACCCTTATCACCGCGCTCTAAACGTGACTGGAGTTTCGTACCTGGACCGCAAAACTGCGAGCTAGTTGATTATTTTATTTATAATAAGTCCTCCGTGGTAGACGTTAATTTTATTACTGAATGGTTTATGAAAGTGCATTACCATTTTAATAGGTTATTATTTTTCAAAGTGCTGTTAATGAGTGACGTACTTTTGTGAAAACATCAATATGCATAATAAAACAGAAAACAGATAGAAAACTTAAAGTATAACAAGCAACAAGCGATCAAGCACAGTAGTTTATTGCCCAACTCAATTAGAGCCCTAATAGTTGGGCCTTCTACTTGTGGGAAAACAAATGTAATGATTAGTTTGATTGAAAGACCCAATGGTCTAAAGTTCGGGAATATTTACTTGTACTCAAAGTTGTTATTTCAGCCTAAATACGAATAATTAAGAAAACTCGTGAGCCCGATAAAGGGTATGGGGTACTTTACATATTCTGAAAATGAAAGTGTAATAACTCCAGAGAAGGCCAAAAAGAATTCGATAATGATATTCGACGATATTCGACGCATTCCGAAGCATTCTGTTCGTGATAATGCAAACCTGATTATAATGTTTAAACAAGATGAGCTAAATATGAAACATGTGTATCGAGACCACGTGGGCGTTGATATGAATTTTGAATCATTTAAGAAAATTTGTCAACTTTGTTGGAAAGAAAGCTATGGTTTTCTTTTGATTAGTAAGGATAACCCAATAGAAAGCGAGCTCTATAGACGAGGATTTGCCGACTTCATTCGAATTTGAAATAAAATGACCCGTTCGTTCATTGAAGTTTCACTTACTTTTAACTTGTCAAAATGTCAACAACACTAACGTTAACTGGGAGCAGCTCAACATTGGTGGCAAACTACTTTCCACCTATTATACTACAGAGGGACTATGAATGTGCTCTCATCGATTTTCATATGTACAACTCGATTCCAAATGTGGATCACGACAATAATTTATTCCATATTGGAGGACACGTACTCGAGATTCCTGTGAGATCCTATGAGTTAAATGGCATAAGTGATGTTATTTTAGATAAAATGAAGGAAATTGAGCCTAATAAATTAAATCATCCGCTTATCGAGAGCAACAACAACACACTTCAGGCCGTAATTTCAACAAAGGCACACCGCATATATTTTAATAGAGAACGCACCATTGGGCAATTATTTGAATTTCATAAAAGGGAGCTACAGCCAAATAGAAGCCTATCAACCTAATTTAGTCAATTTACGTGAATAGAGCGTTACAGTTCGCCTACATTTAAGACCGTTGCAATGATTATTTATAATAAATATGCGTGTAATCACTGTATTATAAACACTTTGAGTTCTAGCATAGATGGAACAATGTCAACAAGAGGGACGCTCACACTTGAAAACAAATTATTTTTAAAGTCTGTGGGTTTTACAATCAGAAAGCAATGAGTAATATCTTGAATGTTCGACAGAAACCTTTTTCCGATGAGAGTATAATAAAAAATAATATCATAGTTACTCGCCATATCTTCAGTCATTTAAGAGCAACGATGAAATTCGAATTACAATCCAAAATCAGGATCTTTATGTATTACCGAGCGAGAGTTTTATTAATATTGAAGGCTCGATTTGCTTGGCTAATAACACGTCTACTAACGAGGGTAAATTAAAAAACAATTGCGTGGGTTATTCGTTATGAATTGAATGAAATTGTAATCGACCGCACACGATTTGTTGGTACAACAACAACCATAAAAAACTACATTTCGATAAATAAGAGCGAGAGCCACATGCTGAGTAATTCTGGTTGGTTCAATGGATCTGATAGACAGCTAGCAAACGGTGGATATTTTAATTTCTCTATTCCCCTTAAATTCTTACTTGGATTTGGAGAAGACTATAATAAAGTCTTGTTAAGTTGTAAACATGAGCTTATACTACTCATGACTAAAAGTATGAACGATGTATTTCATTCAAAAATTGGCGCTAATGAGTTTAAATTGAATATTACCAACATAACGTGGAAAATACCACATGTAACACTCAGCGATGAGAAGAAATTGATCATGTTTAGTTTGACTAAGAATGGCGGCTCACTACCAATAGCATTTCGTAGCTGGGACTGTTATCTTAATCCCGCACTGACAGAGGGCTCTCATCACATATGGAATGTGAAGCTTGCTGCCAATCGGGAACGCCCTCGTTTTGCGATAATAGCCTTTACACTAAATGGAGCACTAATTCAAAATGAGTTGAGAAACATAGAAACTGAGAAAACTTTTGCATGTCTGTGTATAAATAGTGGTCTAGAGGTACCACCCAAATCGCGATTGGGCGTCTAGTTTCGAAGTTATGGCCATTTAAAAATATACCTTAAAATTCTGTTTAAAATTTACATAAAATTGTTAATGAAAGTTAAAATTGTTGATATCTATGTCTATATAGTGATCCGGACTTGATGAAAGTTGACATTTTCATATCTATGTGTATACGGAATTGATGACCAAATTCGCGATTAGACGTCTACTTTAGAAATTATAACCATTTGAAAATTTATTTATTTGATATTTTTATATCTACGCTTGAAGAGTGATCCAGATTTACCACCCAAATTGCGATTAAACGGCTACTTTAGAAGTTGTGGCCATTTGAAAATTTACATTAAAATTAAACTAAACTCCAGCGGGATCCTAAACGGTTCTATAGCTTCGTTAATGCGAAGCGCAAATCGTCAACACTACCATCAACTATGTTTTTTGAAAAAACGACTGCTTACTCAGATCAGGCTATTGCCGATTTATTTGCTACGTTTTTTCAAACAACCTATAGTTCTCAGAATTATTTATCTCACTTGCCATATCCTTATCATGTAAATGTTTCTAATTGCATTTTTGGGCCGTTGATCACAGAAAGTTTACTATTAAATGATCTAAGGGTCATCAAGCCCGTATTTTCACCGGGACCTGATGGAGTACCAGCCTGCGTTCTTAGGTATTGTGCAGAAGGTGTCTCAAAGCCCTTGTTTAAATTATTTAATTTGTCCGTGGAGTTAAGTTCTTTTCCTCACATCTGGAAAGAATCATTTAGTATTCCTCTCCTTAAAAAAGGAAACAAGCCCGTGATTGGTATCGTTGGGCCACTTGAATGTACTGATCGTAAGTACATATACGTCCAAAAAAAAAAAAAAAAGTTGTTAAAATTGATATTTTTGATATCTATATGTATACAAGGGACCCGACAGACGCTGTCCTGTCTAGACGTCTTTAATTTGAAAATTTCAAACTTTTTTCAATAAGCTAAAACATTCTGGACCATTTTGATGAAAATTATTATTCAAATGTTATGACAATATCTAACGTCATTACATGTAAATTTATTACAATTAGACTAATCGATAGCGTGTGAGTATGTGTAATGAAATCTTCAAGTTGTTTTAATTCCGAGTACGCCGACCAATGTTTTTTGTTCTTCCACGAAGACGTGGCATTTTTCTGTATAAGGAAAATACTGTAAAATAATACATAACGAAAATGAGTGATTTATTAAAGATGAAATTTTAAGTAATAAACTGAAAAGATTTATTGTAACAAATTTTAGATCAAAAAACGCGAAATTTTATGTTTTTTCTATTCAATATTTCAAATAAGGAATAATTTTTAATAAAACCAATTGAAAAAATTCATTAGGAAATTAATAAGCTACTATCTGCGTCATTAATTTTTGACTTATAATTTTTTCAGATTTAATGAAAAATAAAAATCCATCTGAATAAAATCGGTATAATAAAATGTAGATGGATAAAAAAATTTACAAAAATATATGAATTTATAAGCAAGAAGCATAAAATAAAATATTCAATGTCAAAATCTGTATCGATGAAAAATCTGTCCAAACAAAAATTCGTGTAAATAAACAGGCAAATATAAAAAGTAAATAGATAGAAGACAATAAAATACAACAATTAAATAAAAGTATAATTATGTAGATAACTTATATAGAATTTCCATGTATTGTTAATGAAATTATATAGTTTAATTTTATGGATTTTTATTTATTCACGTTTTATATTTGCCTCTTTATTAACACGCATTTTTGTTTGGACAGATTCTTCATCGATAAGATTTTGACATTGAATATTTTATTTGGATGGATTTTTATCGACACTGATTTCAAAATATCGAATATTTCATTTTATGCTTTTTTACTTTATTCATATATTTTTTTATTCATTTATATTCAATTATTTAAATTTTATTTGCATACTATTTTATTTTCCCTTAAATCTCGAAACAGTCATAAATTAATGACGCCGATAGTACACAACTAAATTTGTAGGTTAGGTTATTACCTAATGCAAGTGTTAATTTGATAAAAAAATTATAAGAAATATACTCACTTCGATTCTGCACTAAATTCGCAAAATGTATAGTTTTTTAGGCACACTTCAAAACTCTTCTCAAAACACTCAGTACCTTTTAATTTAATATTTGATCCAGCACATGGTCTACAATAACACAATGATAACAAAACATTTTTTTAATTTGATTGCAGCGCTAACTGTCGGGACAGACTAAAATTAAAATTCGAATATTATTTAAAATTTGACACTGCGATGGTAGCGCCGTCTGTCGGATCCAATGTAAAACATTCCAAAATCAACAACTACTAATAAATTAAAAATTAATTAAAAAAACATTGTCCAGCGGACAAAATTGTGAATCTAAACCATTCTCAGATCCCCTTGAACACACACAAAAAATTTCATCAAAATCGGTCCAGTCGTTTAAGAGAAGTTCAGTGACATACACACTCACAGAAGATTTATATATATTAAGATAGTGAATTGATGAAAGTTGATATTTTTCATATCTATGTTTAAAGAGTGATCCAGATTTACCTCCCAAATCGCAATTAGAAATCTACTTTAGAAATTATGCCCATTTGAAAATATACATTAAAATTGGTAATGAAAGTTGATATTTTTGATATCTATGTCTATATAGTCATCCAAAACTAATGAAGGTTGCTGTGTTTCATATCAATGTTTAAAGAGTGATCCAGACTTACCACCCAAAGTGCGATTAGACGTCTAGTTTGGAAGTTATGGCCATTTTAATATTTACATTAAAATTATTAATGTAAGTTGATATATTTCAAATCTATGTGTATAGAGAGATCCAAAATTAATGGAGGCTAATATTTTGCATATCTGTTTGTATAGAGTGGGCCAGAATGACCAGCAAAATCGCGATTAAGCGTCTATTTAAAAATTATGGCCATTTTAAAATATACATTAAAATTATTAATATACGTTGACATTTTTGATATCTTAGATAGAGTGATCCAGAATTACCATCCAAATCGCGATTAAACATCTGGTTTAGAAGTTATGGCCAAAAATGAAAATTGAAAACTTACATTAAAATTGTTAATGAAAATTGGTATTTTTGATATCTATGTGTGTAAAGTGATCCAGAATTATTGAAAGTTAATATTTTTTCAAAATTTCCCACCCTGGAACAAATAAATGCAAAGGCCTAGATTGAGTGTAAAAATTAACTTAATCAATTTGGCAAACCCATACTGTTAAAGACAGACAGAGATGGCGCATTCTCCAGTTTAGCTCTAAAACGTTGGCTTGACAGTGAGGGAATTGAGCTACAACTCAATACTGCAAACACAGTCGCAGCACACATAGAAAGATTACCTAAAACTATAAATGAGAAAATTTGCATAATCAAATCATCCGAAGATGACGAAATAACATTAGGTAAAATAGAAGCAATACTTTACATATACAACCATAAAACCAAACATGACACTACTGGACAGAAACCTGCTCACATATTCCTCTATGCTGGACAGCCGGCGCTAGATACTCAAATAAATAAAGAAAGAAAAATAGAGAAACTAAATAATGACCGACAAGAAAACCCATTTAAGGCAAACAAAAATGTAGAACAAATAGATGCTCACCACTTTAAAATTACTAAAAGAAATAAATTCACTAATTATTACAAAACGCTATTTAAGAAACGAAAGAAAACAAATAAGAACATTGCAGTCGGACGTAACCGACTGTGTATACTTATTCACAGTACATAGAAGTTATTATTGTTATTTTGGAAAAATATAGAATTTTTAAATTTCGCAGGGGCTGGGGTAGGCGTGTCCAACATTTTTTGGCTTGATCTTAAGAGGAAGTCACCCAAACACTGTCTGTAAAATTTGGTGAATCTAGCTTTAAAATTGTGGGAGATAAAGATTTTAGCGGTTGGAGGGGGCGGGAGTGGGCATGGCCGGGAAATTTTCTTACCGAGCTTTAAAATGAGCTCCTCTACTTTTAAAATTCCGTAACTCTAGCTCCAAAATTGTCGGATAAATAGCTTTGGTGGGATTTTGTACCCGTATTCAAATGGGGTGATCACTTATATACCTTTAAAATTTGGTTACTAGCTCAAAAACGATGGGTGATTTAGCCATTTCCAATTTTTTAAGGCGGGGTGGCTGGAGGGCGTTGCAGTGGGCGTGGCCTTGATATCAAGGTCGCAATCTTTTGGTGAGGTCACCTGCAATCTACATACCAGTTTGGTGTCTCTAGCTTTAAAATTGTGTGAATTATTTACATGTTACCGATTTGAGCTTTCAAATACATCGGCTTAAGCGATTACGGTGGCGGAAGGGGATGGGATGTTTGGGGGAACTTTCCAGTAATTTAGTGGGCGTTGCCGGTTAAATCAAGATCGCAATTTTTGGAGGAGGTCACCAACAATCTACATTCCAAATTTGGTGACTCCAGCTTTAATATTGTGGGAAATTTTCAACTTTTATCGAATTGCGATTTGAGGCGTATGACAGACATTGCACAACATCAATATGCTAGTTTCACTTCGTGAACGAGTATAAAATTATTAACAATTTTTTTCTTTTTAGGTATACTTTTAAATTTTCGAGACCTATGTATGGGAAAATACCGATTCTCATGATTCTGACTGTTAATTCTGAGCATTTGAAAAAATTGGTATTGGGAAGAATATTAAATGGATTTTTTTTTATTTTTTATTTATAGGTTGACAGATCGAGTGTCAACCTAAGTAAAATGTATAAAAACAAAGAAATACAATAAAAATATATATAAACAATTAAAAGCTAAAAGCCTAAGAGAATTATAAGCAATACTCATAACCTCACCGACACGATGGGAGTATTTTATTTGCCAGTCCGGCTAGCTATGCCCCTAATCACAGCTAATTGTTGTCAGCGACGTTAAGAGACTCTACTGCTAAAGAGAGGGTTGTTAGTAGCAAGAGTATATTCTACAATTTAAATCTAATTCCAATAAATAAACAATATAGTAAGGAAAGTGAATTAACAGTTTTAGTTATTAATAATAATAATTGTTAGAATTAGATGGATAGATAGGAGGAAAGAGACAGAGACAGAAATCATTGACCCGGGGACAGATTTAGCCCGTCCGGCAAACTGTGCCCCTGCTCACAGCTGCGGGTGGTCAATGATTTGCGGAAGATATCCTGTAGAAAGGAATAAGGTGTAAACATTTCTAATGGTCTAAACGGAACCGAGAAATTCAGGCGACCTAGAAGTAAGGCAGAATCAATGTCGTCATTGATCGGCATGTGTAGGAAGACAACCCCAAGGATTGTCCTACGGTTGGATAGTGACGAGAGATTAAGAAGTAAAAGCCTGCTGGAGTAAGATGGCATACGAAGAGCAGAAATTGCTTCTGGACGGACTCAATTCGATCCTGGTGGATTTTGTACTGCGGACACCAGATACATGAGCAGTATTCCAGGATTGGGCGTACAAGCGATATATAAAGAAGTTTCGTAGTGAAGGGATCATTGAACTCCTTCGACCAACGTTTAATAAACCCAAGTACACCCTTAGCCAGGTTTACAATTGTATGTATGTGAATGTTGAAGCTCAGCTTTGAATCAAAGAAAACACCAAGATCTTTCACTGTTAGTATACGTTTCCATAGAAAATTATTAATTGTATAACTAACCAGATGTGGCTTAGAACGAGTAAAAGACATAAACATACACTTAGAACAATTAAGGTGCAACTGGTTGTCCGAACACCAAAGCTGTATGGATTCCAGATCGTCTTGGAGATGACTGTGATATTGGGAATCAGTGTAAGAGTAAATCAGTTTCACATCATCTGCATAGATAAGTATGCGAGCATGTGAAACTATAGAAGGGAGGTAATTTATAAAAATAGTAAAGAGTAAAGGTCCAAGATGGCTACCTTGGGGTACACCTGTACCATGTGTTTAGAGGCTTAGGATCTAAGTAAAACTCTTTGGGTTCGTCCTTTTAAATACGATGAAATCGAAGCCAGTTATCAGTAATTATCTACTCGTGCCTTTCATCTTCTTGGGAAATCGGTCATACAACTGCAAACACATGAGAAATCGTCTTCATCACATGAAACTACGACTACATGTTCTGACTTTTCAGGAGAAAATAAATGTGCCAAGCTCTTTTCTCAGGAGGTATTAAATGATTTGGTAAGGGATCTGAACTTAACTAAGGAACTTGCTGAGACGTCAGCATCGCGGTTAAAGGAGCGAAATCTTCCCAAGGAAAACGTCAACGGAATTTTTATCGACACCGACATCTGTCTTTCTCTCAAAACTACTCGAGTAAGGATGGTATGTGCATTTACCATGACATTGTCGGGCTATTTTCAGAAATTTGCGAATCGTATGTGACGCGGGTTTAGGCGCGCCACTTTATATATATAAGAGAATAAGAAGTTAAGGGAATGAAATCATGAACTTATAAAGTATTATGCGTAAGCATTAAGCTTACGCTTAAATAATTAATTTAAGTCGCAAGCAGCGCGCAATATCATTTAGAGTTGATTAAGATAAGGTTCGAGGGATCGGAACGGTGGCCCAACGGTTGAGAGTGGCAACGCCACCCCAACAATAGACGGAGAACATATGGGCGAGCTTTACACCACAAGAGAAAGAGCTGCGTGGTGATAAGAGCTCGCGGACATCGAAGGGCGGAGCCAAAGACTGGGCTCGAGACTGACGAACGAGACGTTGAAGAGCGCATACATGTGTGACGCGAACAAGACATTAAGAGTGAGACGCGACAGAGCGGAGAAGTACGCGAGCGGAAAAAATCGAAGAGCGGCCGAAACTCGTGAGCCCGGCGTGAACATTAAAAGAGGTAAGCACCCAACGTCAGCGTACGTCGACGCGGCGTTGTGAGAAGACCAGAGAACAGTGTGAGTGCGCAACGTAACGACGAAGAGCGACGCCACCGAGGATGTAAGCGTAGTAAAGAGCACGAACGGGTCAGAGTTTAAGGACAATTTCGTAAGCGGAGGGGAAATTAAGCAGTGGAGCAGGGCCTATCAAGTGAAGGCAGGAACACCGTAGTATACATAAAAGGAATAAAAACAAAAAAATGTCCTTATATTTCATTTTTTTTGTTCGGTCTACAGCTGACATTAAGCGTTAGCGTAGTAACAACAAAGAACGCAAAGAGAATGAATATGAGAGAATACAGATGCGCTTAGATAAGCCAATATCTGATTGCGAACTTTAAGTCCAGTTACTTTGGTTATCTATAGTAGATAAGTTTTTAGCTTTGAAAATGTGCTAGCTTAGCAACAGCGTGAGTTTAAAACGCATTTTGAAGTCTGTAAGCGTCAGTCCAAATGAACGGATGTACCTTCTGTGCACCTATGAATTAAGTAACAAAATATTTAGGTTAAGTTCAATAAATTGAAGTACTCCAAAATCCACCAATCGTTGAAACCTTCCCAGCCGCCTCGGTTGTTAAACGCCGCAGGCCGCATCGTATCTACAGATTGAGGCTCCGCACATGGCGCAGACGATCTCCAACACATTCTGGTGCCGAAACCCGGGAAGGGTTATTATTGACGATTGGACTTTGGATTCTGGATTGTGGTGACCGTGCGACTTAATTGAAGGGTGATTGCAATTCAATTCTGTCGTATTAGTTAAGATGTTCAATATGCCCAAAAATCTCTTGTATTTAACCTTTGAGCAAACAGCGTTACTAGTTTCATTAGAGAAGTCGATTAAAAATTATAAGGCCGATGAATCGGTACATACGAAGACACACTTGGAAGCCAGGCTCGAGTCGCTGGCAGAAATTAATGTAGAGTTTAAACGCAACCATCAGTAGCTTGCACGTGCGTGAGACAACGAGGAGATTAAATCAAGGTATTTTGATACAGCAATTAGAGATGTGTTTGAGGAAACGTACGTTGTGGGAGTAGCAGATATACAGAGTGAGTTGAATAGGCACAAGGAGCAGAATATTCCGGCATCCACCGCATTCAATGAGACGTGTCATCACTGTCCAAGACTGACGGACTTCCATCGATTCCATTATTTAAGGGACTCGCTATCAGCGGAAGCTGCTCAGGACATAGAGCATCTGACTTTAATACAATCGAATTACCAGCTAGCATGGAAAATTCTGGTGAATTTATATGACAGTAAAAGAGTATTGTTTTTACATAATATGGATGTATTTGATCATCAATTATCGGTCCAACATGGAGACGCAGGGTCTCTAAGTTGGTTTGTGCAAACCTGCCGTTCATGTGTAAATTCATTAGAGAAGGCTGGAGTTGATGTAAGACAGCAATCTCAAGTTCTTGTATCTTATATGATGAAGAAACTACCTGAGCAAGTAAGGGTAGAATGGGAACGTTCGCTATCGTCGTCGCAAGATTTACCAACATTTGAAGAGCTTTGTATTTACCTCGACGCTCAATATAGAACGATGATTACGGTATCGTCGGGTAATTGTGAGGGAACGCCATCAAGGGATAGGCGCAGTAGTACAAGGCAAGGCGTTTATGGTTTACGTGAAAACCGAAGAGACGTAAAGGCTTCATTTGTTACTCGACAGCAGAGAAGTGTATAGTTTGCGATAAGGAGGAACATTACATTGGAACATGTAAGGTATTTCTCGATATGAGTGTGTCGGAGCGTAAGACAGTTGTATTAAAGCATCGACTATGTTTTAAATGTCTTAATCCGAATCATCAAATGGCTGCATGTGACAGTCAACGAAACTGCGCACGGTGCGCGGAGCGACATCATACTCTACTCCATATGGATAGATTACGCAGTCAAATGGATACGACCAGGAGTGACACTCCGAGGAAGCTGAATACAGATGATCAGCAAGTTTCTACAAATTTAATAAATTTACGGCATGAACTCTTGCCTCCTACAAGGCATGAGGTTTTGTTGCCAACAGCAATGGTGTTCGTTGATTCCACGGATGGATACCCTCTGCAGTTTCGAGTCTTTTTGGATCAAGGGTCCCAAGCATCTTTCATTTCAGAGAATGCAGCCCAAGAATTACGGCTATCTAGAAGAAGTGTTTATATAAAAATTAACGGCTTGGCAAATTCAAAAATTACAGAAGCGTCAACAGCAATTGACTTAAATTTAAGATCTTTACACGATCCATCGATAAATCACAAGGTTTTTGCCTATGTTCTGCCTAAGGTGAGTCAACAATTGCCAAAAAGACGTATGTATATCAGCAGTGAAGTGGCCACAATAAAAAAATTTGCGTTTAGCCGACCCTAATTATTTCATTCCCCAAGGTGTAGGTATCTTACTGGGAAGCGACATTTACGATGATCTGATGTTAGGTGAAGTTTATCGAGGGCCAACGGGATCACCTCTAGCACAAAACACACATTTGGGTTATATCGTTTCCGGAAAGATTCACGAACGTGCCTCACCTACATCATCATACACAGTGAGGATATCCAAGAATGATGCATGTGAGGAGCTCGACAACTTATTACGCAAGTTTTGGGAGCTGGAGCAATTTGACAAGGAGTTTCCAGGTCTCTCACCGGAGGAGAGGTGGTGTGAGGACTTCTTTGTCAAAACACATAGTCGCTTACCTTCCGGAAAATTTCTTGTGCGTCTACCGTCTTTATCTAATTTGGATCCAGCCATTGTGATTGGATCTTCATATCGCAACGCACTGAAGCGGTTGGATAGTCTGGACTGGAATTACATTGCAACACCATTAACTAGTATTTGGAGCTGGGACAAATGGAACGGGTCTCGTCGCAGGTCAATCATACCTGGCAATCGCCACAGGGGGGAGTTCAATATTGCTATCTCCCGAATCACCCTGTTATAAAGGTAAGGTCATCAACTACGAAGGTTCGAGTGGTGTTCGACGGCTCAAGCAAAACTAGCAATGGGAGGTCACTAAATGACATTTTGGCAATTGGACCAAAATTGCATGTGCAGCTGACTGGAATTATCCTCAATTGGCGTGGTCTAAGAGTTGTGTTCACGGCTGACGTAGAAAAAATGTAAAGGTGTATTAATATATCAAAGGACGATGCCCAATATCAGCATATACTGTGGAAATCTGATAAAAGCGACTGCATTGAGGAGTATGCCTGTTTGACTGTTATGTTTGGCGCGCCCTTCTTAGCCATAAAAGTTATGCAGCAATTCGCAGAGGATGAACATGAGAGGTTTCCTTTGGCAGTAGATGTAGTGAGACAACGGATGTATGTTGATAATATATTATCAGGAGCGGATAGTATTGCAGATGCAGAAGCTATTCTGAGTCAAATTATTAAAATGCCACGCAGTGGCACATGTGAATTTAGAAAGTGGGCCAGTAATTGCACAGAATTGTTAGAAAAAATACCATTGGAATTTCGAGAATCCAAGGGATTACTACACTTCGAAGACGAGGGCACAATCCGCACTTTAGGTTTATATTGGAGTACTGCAAAGGATGCATTTCGATTCCGCTTAAATTTAGTGATTCCAGTGACCTCATATACGAAGCGATCGATTGTGTCAACAATAGCCAGGTTATTTGATCCTATGGGATGGCTGAGATCATTATAACAGCAAAAATGTTGATGCAGCATCAATAGAAGGAGAAGGTTAGCTGGGACGATTTCTGGAGGTCTCGAATGGACGACAAGGGAGACACGTCGCCTCGGGGGATAATTTTGCTGACCATTTGAGCCGCGGAATTGGCGCATCGAAGCTGGCATCATGCGAACTGTGGTGGCATGGCCACAGTGGTTACAAGGGTCTGCAAGAGGATGGCCGTGCAGAGCCATGGATAGTCGAGCACTGTCAAGTGTTAGCAATGAGAACAGAATCGTGACTTGCTACAAAATATCATTGGAGGATAGTTCGAATTTCATAAGTCAATATTCATCATATACACGACTGCTCAGGACTATAGCATATGTTAAACGATTTATTCGAAATTGCCGCATACCAGAGTTCGAGCGCGAGCGAAATGATCTGTCAGTTAATGAATTAGAGGAAGGTCTAAGAGAGGTAATATGTATGCAGAAGGACTGTTTTGATGTGGAATGGAAGGCACTATCTGCTGGAAGGGCAATTGTAAGGTATAACCATTTATTGGCTCTTATTACTTGTTATGATAAGGACGAGCGGGTTTTACGGCTGAGAGGAAGATTGCTGATGCCCTTCTACCATTGAATGAGAAACATCCGTATATATTACCCTATAAACATCATTTTACGAGTCTTGTTGTAAACTACAGTCATGCATGTAAGTTACATGGAGGAACATCGCTCACACTCAATTATATAAGGAAGAAGTTCTGGATCATCAATGGGCGTAACGATGTTCGTTTTGGTATTAATAAATGTAACATATGTTTCAAAATGAGACCGCAGTTGTCGATCAACAAATGGGAAATTTATCAGCAGTTCGCGTTCGGCCCTCAAGAGCATTTATATCCGTTGGAGTTGATTATGGGCCTATGAATATTTCCGTCAAAAGGAAGAGGACAAGTAGCGCAGAAGGGATACATTGCCGTTTTCATATGTTTGATGACCAGACCCATACATTTAGAGCCAGTTAGAGCTTTGTACCGATTCATAGGCAGACGTGGTCTGTGCTCAGATATTTATAGTGACTGTGGTACAAATTTCGCTGGAGTCAACAACAATTTACAAGCTGATAAAATAGCATACTGTTCATATATGTCCAAGTTAATCGTACCACACTTGGTAAATAAGGGAATCACTTGGCATTTCAACCCGCCGTCAGCTCCGCATTTTGGCGGATTATGGAAAGGGAGTAAAGTCGATGAATTATCATCTCAAAAGAACTATTGGAGACCGAGTAATTGCAAAAGTTTTAGCTCAAATTGAATCTTGCCTTAATTCGAGGCCTCTATGTCGTATATCAAATGATTCTGAGGTATTGACACCTGGCCATTTTCTAACTGGTGATGCACTCTTGTCACCTCCCATACCAGAAGTTGCTAAGTTGAATTTAGGGGATCGGTGGAAAACATGTCAATACTACACACAACAATTTTGGAAAAGGTGGAATGCTGACTATTTGACACGATTGCAGAGAAGACCAAAATGGTTGCAGATAAAACAAAACGTGGATGTTGGGTGCATAGTATTGATCAAGGATAAACGATTTCCTTCTAACCGATGGCCTTTGGGTCGAATTATACACACTCATGCAGGAGCCGATAGATTAGTTAGAGTTGTTACTCTTAAAACAAGTAGTGGAGTGATCAAGCGGCCAGTTACGAAGCTGTGTCCATTACCCATACAAGCTAATTGGCTTGATAAAGACACCGAACTTTTACGTAATTATTGAGTTGCACTCTTCTCTTTTCAGTACAAGTTAAGGTACCAAGCTGATGACGCTGATGCTGAGAATTGTTGGATGAAGTTTTGATGATATATACTGCTATCATCAAAGCGGGGAGAATGTTCGGTATACAGCTGACATTAAGCGTGAGCGTAGTGACAACAAAGAGCGCAAAGAGAGCGAATATGAGAGAACACAGATAAAAGCACAGATGCGGATAGATTAGCCGATATCTGCATGCGAACTTTAAGTCCAGTTACTTTGGGTATCTATAGTAGATAAATTTTAAGCTTTGAAAATGTGCTAGCTTAGCAATAGCGTGAGCTTAAAAAGCATTTGAAGTCTGTAACGTCAGTCCAAATGAACGGACGTACCTTCTGTGCAGCTATGAATTAAGTAACAAAATATTAAGGTTAAGTTCAATAAATTGAAGTACTCCAAAGTCCACCAATCGTTGAAACCTTCCCAGCCGCCTCGGTTGTTACAGATTGGGGCTCCGCACATGGCGCAGCTGATCTCCAACACATTTAATAATCGTACAACTAATACTCGTATCTGGTTTGCCCTTAACTAACACTAGTATTTGCAAACATCGGTGGCTATTCGCCTCGGCTTTGAAAGTTCACTGCTTATATCGATCGCGGTAGCGACCCGAGCGATAGTTCGAGGGTAAAACTTGAGGGCACGAACGTAATAATATAAGTATTTGCAAAACGTCGGCGGCAATTCGCCTCGGCTTTGTAGTTTCCGTTGCTCGTATTAATCGCGGCTCCGAGCCCAAGAGCTGTATCCCGACCCGACACTACATGCACCTTCTTGGTACTCAAACGAGCGAACCCGAAGGCCAGAATGTAGTAGCCGTACCTTAAATTAATAGGGAGCCCCTCTCCCCTTTTTATACTACAATGACCGTTTCAGATTGGTGTCGCGGCAACTTTGCAAATTACTTGTAAAGCTGGACGTGGTTAGACTGAGAATTGTACCCCGGCCCAGATACTGCTTTACCAGTAGCGCCCAAGCAGGGACAGTGAGACGAGAAAGGGGCGTGGCATTAACGTGATCTAAAGACCCGCGGGGCATAAAGAGGTTAAAAAATTAGTTAGGGCCAAAAATTATGTTAGAGAGTGCAATGGGTGCATAGTTTTTTATTTGCTGAACGACGACAGAATAAATGGCGTGTACAGTACAAAAGAACTGCAGTAAAACAACGGTAAAGTTGCGCGAGACGGTTGACCCCATACAGACATACATATATGTATGCCCGCGTCGCGAAAAGCAGGCGACGAGCATAGCGAATGTGTATGTACGTATGTACACATGTGCAAGTGAGTGAGCGTTCCGAAATTGCACGGCGACAACAAGAACAAAACAAAACAAGTGCAGATGAGAAACCACACAAAAAAATAATGCAAGTGCAACTAGAGTGAACAAATTAATATAAACAAAAGGGAAAATGATATATGAATGTATTTAATCTGATATGCAAGCTATGACAAAATACAAGTTTGGAGAAAATATATACATATAATATATTCAATTAATAAATACTTTTTTCCAAAGTCAAATATAAAAATTTGGAAAAAAAAATTTTTTGATAAATGTATTTTTTTCGAAAGTGAATACATGAAAATCGAAGAAACATTAATAATGACATGAACAACGTGCGAGGAAAAAGAAAAAAGTAAATAAATGAATAAATAAAATAATTAAATAAATGAATCAAATAAACAAAATAAAAAAACAAAACGGAAAACAGAATTCAATAAAAAAAAAATTTATGAAAAATTTTTTTTGAAAGTAAACAAAAGAAACAAAAAAATCATATATGGAATTTTGTTTTATTGTGAATAAATAAACAAATAATAATACGAAGTGAGAAAAACAACAGAAATTAAACAAAAAAATATGTACGAAAAGTGGCAAGTAAATTTTCTGTGTGGTGCGGGCCTGTGTTTAAAACGAATGCCAATACTGTACGAGTTACAAGTTAAATTGGCCAAGTGAACAACTAAGTGAAATCAAAACAAAAGGCCAGCGTGAAAAACCAAAACAACACTTCTTTGGTAAAATTTCGAGAGTGCGCACAACGACTGCAAGAAACAAACCGGCTAAGGAATACAACAACAATAATAGACGCGTGAACTTGCCGTGACAGACTGGAAAAACTCGAAGAGAAGCAACGCCAACAAAGGGTGAACCCGCACCGGAGGTAATAGAGTTACCATGGATGCCGGTGAATGCAAGAATCCTGGAGTGGGTAGGCGTTGGGTACACCTGCGACGCAGAGAGGAACTAGAGGCGAAAGCTTTTGAGTTCGATTTAAGCAAGGAGTGGCGCGTAGAAGAGCTGCGCAAGAGGATCGCCAACTTTGTGTCCAGGGGACTGCACCGACGCAAACGTGGACCCGGTTGGCAGAACTGGAGGGCCAAGATGCAAGGACCACCGAAGCCAGAGAGGCGCAATCGCTGATGCACCATGCGGGGTACGATTCGGCGAGGGAATTAAACAGGGTATACGGAAATCTCGACCCCGAATATAGGCTGTGTGTTCGTAGGCATGATTTTTACTCGCGGAGTAAACAACAGTCGTCGTAGGCAGCAGTCAAGGAGTATCATCGGTACTGGAGCCGGAGCCCAAGGCAGGCGTCAGCGAGCCGGCGAAGACTCCGAATTTTATATCGGACAACGTGAGCACCGACGAAGCGGTGGTTAGTGTGGTCGATACCATTACCAATGTTACGGGGAAGGAATCAACGGAGGAGACATTTGACCGGTGGACCTGGAACCCGAATTACGGAAGTCTTAGAATCGGAATTGGCATTATTCGAGGAGTTTCAGGGTGTCTCCCATGTGGCTGAACACCGGAAAGTCATGCGAAACGATAAGCCGGTGAAGCGGCGATACTACCAAAAAAACCCGGCCATGCAGCGGATCATCGACAAGCAGGTATAGGAACTCCTGGAAACTAGAGCCATCGAGCCGTCTCATAGCCCACATAGCGCGCCCATCGTCCTGGTCAAAAAGAAGACTGGCGAATGGCGGATGTGCGTAGACTATAGGCAATTGAACGGCCACTCTGTCCCAGATGCGTATCCCGTGCCTCGAATAAGTCACATACTCGAGCGGTTGCGTCATGCGAAATTTATATCTAGGCTAGATCTCAAGCACGGGTACTCGCAGATTCTGATGGCCGAGGGTAACAAACCATACAACACCGCTTTCACAATGCCCGGGATAGCTTTGTTTCAGTGGAGAGTTAAGCCTTTTGGACTTTATTCAGCCTGCGCGACGTTTCAAAGAGCATTGGACACGATGATCGGACCAGAAATGGATGCGCATATCTGGACGATATAATCATGATCGGAACTACGAAGGAACAACACCTCGCCAACCGGAAAGAAGTATTTCGACGACTCAGGGCGGCCAATTTGAAGATAAACAATAAAAAGTTTTCTCTTCTACCGAAGATAACTCGTTTATCTAGGACACGTTGTGAGAGGAGAAGGGATAAAGACGGACCCGGCAAAAGTAGCGGCAATATGAAACCTCAAAGCCCTGAGCAATTGCAAGGAGTTGCGGCAGTGCGGAGTTGGGCATGGTGTCGTGATACAGGCGGTTTGTGCTTAAATTTTTCGTCAGTAATGCAACCGATATATCATCGGTATAGAAGGCCAAGGACATGGAGAGAAGAGCAACACGCAGTTTCGGATCGTCTAAAGGAAGAATTAACGACGGCGCCCGTACTCGCGTGTCCCGCCTTCGCCAAGAAATTTGTGCTCCAGACGGACGCGAGTAACCATGGACTCAGAGCCGTGTTGACACAGACGGTTGATGGCGAGGAACGAGTCATTGCTCACGCGAGCCGGAAGTTATTGAAAGCGGAAATGAACTATTCCGCCACAGAAAAGGAGTGTCTGGTGATAGTCTCGTCGACTCGTAAGCTAAGGTGTTATCTCGATGGTTACCGTTTCGAGGGGATCACGGATCATCTGGCTCTGAAGTGGGCGAATTCTATCGAAAGTCCTACAATCCGGAATCGCGCGCTAGGCCCTGGAGCTCCAACAGTTCTAGTTTGTCGTCCATTACAGGCGGGGTAAGCTCAACGTGGTTGCCGACGCGCTGTCAAGAAAACCGTTAGAGGCGTTCCAACGGGCCGTGGAAGAACAACCCCCTTGTAAGTGGATCGCCAGCATGTTCGCGCGCATCGCGCAGAACCCAGCGAAGTTCCAGGATTACGTGTTCGAAAATGGACAGCTCTACCGTCACTTGGGACATAGAGCCGACGACGAGGTATACATCCCGTGGCAGTTATGCGTTTCCACTTATAGCCGGAAGAGGGTATTGCAGGAATGTCACGACGCACCCACAGCGGACCACCAGGGAGTAAAGAAGACGATATCTCGCCTCGCCCAGCGGTACTATTGGCTGGGCATGTTCAGGGATGCCGCCAAGTATGTCAGGTGCTGCACGTCGTGCCAGATGTTCAAGGTGGACCAATAAAAGCCGGCCGGTCGGATGTTGACTAGACAGGTGGCGGAACCCCTGGCAGTGCTCTGTGCGGACTTCGTGGGACCGTTGACGCGTTCTAAGCACGGCAATACGGTGCTTGTGTTCCACGACGCGTTCACGAAGAGGGTGGAATTGATCCCCTTAAGGAAAGCTACCACGACCAGCTTGCAAAAAGCCTTCAGGGAGCGGATATCAAGCAAATTCGGGAGTCCTCGTAAATTCGTATGCGACAACGGGGTACAATTCACTAGTCGGATTTTCAAGGCATATCTGGGTTCTTTAGGTATAGAGGTCCAGCACACGGCCCTATATTGTCCCCAGGAAAACCCGACCGAGCGGACCAACCGGACAGTTAAGACAATGGTAGCGCAATTTATAAAGGACCAACAAATTTCGTGGGACGAGCTCCTACCCGAGATATCACTTGCGATTAACTTGAGTGTGGCCGATTTTACTGGATACTAGCCAGCATTTCAAATGTATGGAAGGGAACCACGCCTGCCGGCAGCTCTCAACGACGAGGTCACACCTGGGTTGGCGACTATTCGGAAGACTCCCCCATAGAAGACGAACCAACTGAAGGAGGTGCTCGACATCGTGCACAGTAATTTACAACCGGCATCAGGCGACCAAGGACACCACTCCAATTTGCGCAGAAGGGAGTGACGGGTTCGCAGCAAAGCTCGCCCCTATATATGACGGCCCTTATCGGGTGACACAATTCTTGTCGCCCAATATCGTGCGTTTGTCTCAAGAGGGCAACCGAAAGAGGCGAGTGGCAAACATCGCCCAGCTCAAACCATTCCACCAAGAGACCGCCACAGATGACAACCGTCGCGAAGATGAAGCCCAGGGTAAAGGCCCAGATGGGGTAATAGCGCAACCCTGCGCTGCAGATTTACCTCCAACTTCTTTAGACTAACCGTAACTCTTGTAAATTAGTTCTAATTAGCACTGACACTAAGCTACACTGTTGGGTGTAGAGACCATAAGGCTCCGGGAACGCACCGTGAGTGTCGTCCCTGCGGGAAGAAAGGGGAGGGTGTGACGCGGGTTTAGCCGCGTATAATATTTATATCTCCTAGTATAAGTAGTTAGAGGATGAATTCATGAACTTATCTTTTAAAATTAAGTATTATGTTTAAGCTAAATTTAAATGATATCATTTAGAGTTGATTAAGATCAGGTTGGAGGGATAGGAACAGTGGCCCAACGGTTGAGAGTGACAACGCCACCCCAACAATAGACGGAGAACATATGGGCGAGTTTTACGCCATAAGAGTAAAAGCTGCGTGGTAAAAATAGCTCGCGAACTTCGAAGGGCGGAGCCAAAGACTAGGCTCGAGACTAACGAACGAGACATCGAAGAGCGCAGACGTGCGTGACGCGAACAAGACATTAAGAGTGAGACGCGACAGAGCGCAGAAATACACGAGTGGGAAAAGTCGAAGAGCGGCCGAAACTCGTGAGCCCGGTGTGAACATTAAAAGAGGTAAGCACCGAACGTCAGCGTACGTCGACGTGGCGTTGTGAGAAGACCAAAGAACAGTGTGAGTCCGCAGCGTAACGACGAAGAGCGACGCCACCGAGGATGTAAGCGTAGTAGAGAGCACGAACAGCTCAGAGTGTAGGAACGGACAATTTCGTAAGCGGAGGGAAAATGAAGCAGAGCAGCAGGGCCTATCAAGTGAAGGCAAGAACACAGTAGTATAAATAAAAGCAGTAAAAATCAAATAAATTGCCTTATCTTTCATTTAATAATCGTAGAACTAATACTTGTATATAGTTTACCTTTAACCAACAGTAGTATTTGTAAACGTCGGTGGCAATTCGCCCCGGCTTTGAAAGTTCACTGTCTATATCGATCGCGGTAGCGCCCCGAGCGATAGTTCGTGGGTAAAAACCGAGGGCACGAACCTAATAATAGTGGTATTTGGAAATGTCGGCGGCAATTCGCCTCGGCTCTGTAGTTTCCGTTGCTCGTATTAATCGCAGCTCCGAGCCCGAGAGCTGTTCAGTAGCTAGAGCTAACGCCGGCTGCACCTTCGTAGTACTCATACCAGCGATCCCGAAGGCAAGAGTGTTGTAGTCGTCCCTCAAAATAACACGAGCTCCTCTCCTCTTTTTATACCATGCCTGTCTCTGCTTAGCATCTCGGCAACTTTACAAATTTCTTGTAAAGCTGCACCTGGTTAGACTGCGAATTGTACGTCGGCCTAGATACAACTTTACAAAATATATATATATATATACATATATGTAGGACTGATTAGGTCCCTTTTATTAATATAAAGGTAATATTATGTTTAACAGAGTATAAAAGGTTAATAGATATGCGGCAACTTTCATCAGCATCACAGAAAATTTTCCGGCCACGCCCCCTTCCGCCTCCATACTCGCTAAAATCGATATACCTGAAAGCTTAAATCGGTAGCACGTGTATAATTCACATAATTTTAAAGCAAGAGATACCAAGTGCCCTTTTGCAAATATCGATCTTGATATACCGGCCACGCCCAGTAGAACGCTCCCAAGCCACCCACCCCCACGAGTCGCGAAAGCCTATATGTCGCATAGCTTTACAGCTATAGTCAACAATTTTAAAAGGTAGTTTAGTAGTCAACGCCTAGAAATAATGGTAATCCAAATTTCCCGCCCACGTCCACATCCGCAAACTCCCGCTCCCGCGAAGTGCGAAAGCCTATATCTCCAACACTTTTAGAGCTGGAGTCATGAAACATTAATGGTAGATGCCTGGTCACTCCCTTTAAAGATCGGTTAGAAACTTTCCAGGCCGCGCCCTGTCCTGCTACCGCACTCGCGAAAATATAAATCTCCCACAATTTTAAAGCTAGAGTCTCCAAATTTGACAGACAGTGTTTTGGGTGATTTCCTCTTAAGGTCAAGCCAAAAATTGTTGGCCACGCCAACCCCTAAACGTACGATATGTAAAAATTTTATATTTTTCCAAAATAACAATAATAACTTCTGTGTACTGTAAACGAGTATTATGTAGGGGGTTACGTCCAACTGTAACATTTTTACTAACCAAGCTAGTATGGAGCAGGCAAAATGCCCCCCACCTCCTGCCACTCTCGCCGGGGGACGCGCCGCATAACGTGCAGTTACGAAGATGGCGAACACATAGACAGCTGACAAAGGACTAACGTTTTAAGAAAAGGGCAGAAGAAGCATTAGTTATACTTAAAAACGACTATTATAACTGGATCATAACACGTATAACACATTTGATGGGAATGGTAAAAAATTTTTCTCGGAACCGCAAAACTTATTTGGCTGATTAATTCTGTAGAATCAATTTCGCCATTGATTAGTTTGTGTAACAAGTTCTACGCTTGATCGAGAGGGATGATTTATTAATAATAGCCTACTGAGGTAAGAAAGTATGCGAGCATTCGGATTCCAGTTAAGACCCCGGAGGGCAAAAAGCAGAAATAGTTTTTGCACGGGTTCAATTCTATTCTGATGAACCTTGTATTGGGAACACTATATACAAGATCCATATTCAAGAATTGGACGAACAAGTGAAGTATAAAGAGTTTTAATAATGTTGGGATGGTCAAATTCTTTCGACCAGCGCTTTAAGAATCCCAGGACTCCAAACGCTCGATAAGCAGCAGTAGAAATATGCTTCTCAAACTTGAGCTTGGGATCAAGAAGAATACCTGAATCATTAACCAACTTCAAGGTAGTTAGTTTTATTTAAAACTATTCCAATAGAAAGTACTTACAAGCCGCTTCATTTATTTAACATAAACACACCCTCACTAACAAATGAGAAAATACATATTAGTTATCTTACGAAGGAAAATTAAAACTATTTCCAAAATGTTGAGCAAGGATCCACCAATGAAGAGTCCAATAACACCTCCAATGGCAACTGAAAATGGAGAAAAACAAATAATTGACCTTATTGTTTTAATAATAACAATAGAAATTGTGAGAAAATATATTGAATGCATATAATTTTGAGCATAACTTGATAACACTCGGTAAGAGCCAAAATGTATAAATGGAATGTTCGACGTTATTTGATAGCGGTGTTTTTTATACCTCTACAACATGGTTTTGGCGGCGCCATATTCAATACAACTTTATTGCAAATATTTAGTAGTCTTGGAATATTATGTGACCAGCCATCTACCTATAAAATGTTGTGACTCGAGCTTCAAAATTGTGGGTGATATAGATTTTCGCGATTTGCGGGAGCAGGGGTGGTCAGAAGTGGCAGGCAAATTTTCTTACCGATCTTTAAAGGGGGTGCCCAGCCATTTACCTTTAGAATTTTGTGACTCTCCATCCAAAATTGTGGGAGATATCGAATTTCGCGATTTGCGGGGGCGGGAGTGGGTGTGGGCGTAAAATTTCCCGGCCCCGCAAAGTGCAAAAAAAATCTCCCACACTTTTAGATCTAGAGTCAGAAAATATTGAAGGTTGATAGGTAAGTAGAAGGAAATCACCTTGGTCCGTTATTATTCACTTTGTTTATAAATGACCTTCCTTCTGTAATAAATCACTCTCCGGTGCTGATGTACGCCGATGACGTAAAACTTTGCCTGTCGTCTACTAATTCTCTAGCTGGACAAAATTTGCAATCCGACCTTGACAGTTTCCAAACCTGGTGTCAAGTAAATTTATTAAATCTTAATTACAGTAAGTGTAAATTAATGTTTTTTTATAGACGTATGCCCTTTTTTAATAATTATTTTCTGAATGGTAAACCTCTTAGCGTATTGAGTCCGTTAATGAATTGGGTATTCTTCTTGATCCCAAGCTTAAGTTTGTCAAGCATATTTCTACTGCTGCTAATCGAGCGTTTGGAGTCCTGGGATTCATAAAGCGCTGGTCGAATCCCTACATTACTAAAACTCTTTATACTTCACTTGTTCGTCCAATTCTTGAATATGGATCTTGTATATAAACTTAAGCTTGGGATCAAGAAGAATGCCCAAATCATTAACGGACTCAATACGCTCTAGAGGATCAACATTTAGAAAATAATTATTAAAAAAGGGCATACGTCTATAAAAAGATATTAATTTACACTTACTGTAATTAAGATTTAATAAATTGACTTGACACCAGGTTTGGAAACTGTCAAGGTCGGATTGCAAATTTTGTCCAGCTAAAGAATTAGTAGACGACAGGCAAAGTTTTACGTCATAGGCGTACATCAGCACCGGAGATTTATTTATTATAGAAGGAAGGTCATTTATAAACAAAGTGAATAATAACGGACCAAGGTGATTTCCTTGCGGTACTCCGGAGGTAACATGAACAGGTTTAGAAACAAGGCCTTTAACTTTTTGGGTTCTTAAAGACAAATAGTTCGATATCCAAAGAGTTAAGTTATTTGGAAATCCCACAATATGAAGCTTATGCAGTAAAAGCGAATGATTAACAGAGTCAAACGCCTTACTGAAATCAGTGTAAATAACATCTGTTTGCATTTTATTTTGGAATCCCTTAATAAAAAGAAGTGAATTCCAATAGGTTAGTGGTAGTAGATCTATATTTCATAAGCCCGTGCTGGTAGGGTGAAATTATAGATCTGCAGAGATGTTGTAGTTGAAAAGTTATCAACTTCTCAAACAGCTTAGGAATAGCAGACAACTTAGAAATACCTATATAGTTCAAAACATTAGACTTTTCCCTTTTTAAGGAGAGGAATAATAAATGAAAGATCTTTAACGCCACGGACAAATTAAGTAATTTAAACAAAGGCTTTGAGAGACCTTCAGCACAATACCTAAGAACGCAGCCTAGTACTCCATCAGGTCCCGGTGAAAATACGGACTTGATGACCCTTAGATCATTTAGTAGGGAACTTTCTGTGATCAAAGACCCAAAAATGCAATTAGAAACATTTACATGATAAGGATATGGCAAATGGGATAAATAATTCTGAAAACTATAGGTTGTTTGAAAAACGTAGCAAATAAATCGGCAATAGCCTGATCTGAGTCAGCAGTCGTTTTTTCAAAAAACATAGTTGATGGTAGTGTTGATGATTTGCGCTTCGCATTAACGAAGCTATAGAACCGTTCATATAGGTTCAGTGCGGGAAACAGACAAAAAAGATTGATCAAAAACAAAAATTTGGGATAGCATTGATTTGACACAATGACATCCCAAATATATTATTGAGAAAATCATTTTGAGTCGTGGAAGTCAACACGCTAGAATTAGGACTAGGAATCCATGTAGTTCCTGCAATATTGAAGTCGCCGACAACTATAAGAAAATCAGGATCGGAAAGCATAGCAGAAATAGAATGTATAGCAGAGAGGTGCATTGAATAGACAGAATTATCAGAAGAAGGAGGAATATAAGAACAAGTAATAAAAAGTCAGACACCGTTAATGCACAATTTGACGGCTACAAATTCAGTATCTATACTAAAGTTGGTTATCACTATCTCCGAAAATAAATCAGTATCAACAGTAATAAGTACACCACCACCACGACGATAAGTCCGATCTTTTCTATAGATAGAAAACTTGTTAGATAGGATTTCAGAATCTAGGATGTCAGGCCTTAACCATGTTTCAGAGAAGGCAATGACATGAAAAGGAAAGGATAGACCTCTTACATTCTGATAGCAAAGAGAGAGGTCGGATGTTAGTTTTTTGAACTAACAGAGACTGCAAGAGGTGGATTTAGATTAACACCAGGAGGCGGAAGTGCAATCGGAGATCGATTTTTCTTTTTCGCAGTGTATTCTTTAATAATTAAGTGGTCTGGCCAGAATTCCTTGCAGCAAATTTTGATGAAAAGTTCGGCCGGAACACTTATTTTAAAAGAGGAAATGTCCCGAATATATGAAAATTTGAATTTTTCCACCGTAATATTGGCTTTCAGTTCAGCATGGACAAAGGCCTTATCATCAGATGTGGTGTTAGGGGCACGCCTAGAAACAAAGATTTGTTTCTTTTGTGTAACACCTACAAGGGTCACATTTGGAACCTCAGCAGTAGCTTCTAATGGAGCTATAGCCTTGGATTGAACATCTGATTCAGTCGGTTTATTAGCACTAGAGAGCTGGTCAGTGTCAACAGGGCTAATAACTACAGAATCCGAAAAAGGTTCGGGAACAGAAGGAGCAACATCCATGGGAACTAATGTTGGTTTCGTCACTTCTGTCTTTGATGTGGGGAGAGGGGGATGAAAAGTTAATTAATTGTAAGTTAGGGGCGGATGTAGTGGGCAATTCTGATCGGAGCCAGAAAGTTCATTTGGGCCAATAGACAGCCTGAATTTAGCTTTTTACGCCTAGGCAGATTCGTTCAAAAGCTTCATAGCTTGAACTCATTATCCAGAGCGGAGAACCCGTCGGAGAGTTTCTTAAACTGGCCGAAGATGTCCCCAAAGCCTCTTTTAGTCTGCCTCATGAATCCCATCATGACCCTTTCAACTTCCCTGCAGGATTTGCAAGTCCACTTTAAACCTGATTTGGATTCAATCAGGTCGATAGTGCGGCCATTGAGGCAAGCGCATTTTTAGTGCGACATATTGTCACACAGCCAGCAGCAAACAAAACCCATCTTAACATTAGCACGTACCTGGCAATCTTTGTTATAGCAGACAAACATTATTATCAAAGGAAAACAAATTAGAGAAAAAGAAATAAAAAAAATAAATAAATAATTAAATAACGGCTCAAAAAGTTAAAGGTTAAAATGTACAGAAAAAAATAAGCACACTAGGGTTAAACAGAATTGATGCTGATATCTACTAACAATACAACAAAAATTAGTACACAAATGTAAATAGCGCGGGCGCGACGACCGAAACAAGCAAGGGGATAAGAGCAAAAATTATAAGAACGAAAGAATCGTCCAACACCAACAACAATATTAGTGTAAGCGCGGAGAGAGTAAAGACCGTTTCAGACCGCGGAATAAAAACAATAGAAATATGCAAAGAGCAAATGCAAAAACAAAGAGTTCGCAGCCGGCAATGCAACTGCACAAGACAGCTAGTATTCTTGCGCTGCAGTTTGTTGTTGCATTTGAACACAAATTTTGCAAATTAATTAAGATTGCTAAATAGATTTGAACAATGAGTATCACAGAACCAATTGAATCACACAGTTACAATACTATTTTGAGGCCAAAAAAAGCGAATATAAGATTGATTAATTGAGTTCAAAATTAGACAATTTCGAGGCGCAAGAAAAAAACACGTCCGTTGCGAATGCGAATGCGAAAATGGTTGTAGAAATGTTGAGATGGTAATTATTCAATTTAATAATTTATTCTGAGTCTGTGATACTTTTGGTAACTTAGTACTTCCTACAGCAGCAGGTGTTCACCTCCCTTTACTTTTACATTACCGAAGAAAGAAATTTGGGTAAAAAAAGATTTTTTTGTTTTGAGTAATCAATTATAACATATTAGAACTGTGTCAGGCTAGCAATACAGTTTTACAACGCCAGTGATACAAGTCGAGATGAGTTGTAGACGCTCAATATGATAATAAAATATGATCAATATGTTCACAAAACATGTTAGAATCACAGTACGTGGTTGTTAGGAAATGTGGACATATATTTCATAAAAAGTGTATAACGACTTATATCGAGGCAACACACAAATATCAGATTTGTTAGACACTGATTCATGTAAATGACTTGCAGGCACTAGTGCAAGGAATCAATCAGTCTACACGCAGTATAAACAAGTATGAACGTTGCAGTCGGACGCATTTATTGAAGGAGGTCCCCAGCAATCTACATACCAAATTTGGTGACTCTAGCTTTAATTATTATATTAAACTTTAATCGAATTGCGATTTGAGGTGATTTGCCAGCCTCCCAGTGGGCGTGGAACAAAAATCTTAACACTTCGCCTGAAGCAGATAAGTACAAGTATATATTCAAAATTTCAAGTCTCTACCTTCAATAACGCCGAAAAATATTCCGCTCATCCGGACAGACGATCAGACGGACAGCATAACGGACATTGCAAAAAACCAATATACTAGTTTCACTTCGTGAACGAGTATAAAAATTTGGAACAAGTTTCTAATGTATCGGAATCTACAATAAATTTCACCAGAACCATTGGCACACCACACTTTGCTACTGGAGATGGAACGATTGAAAAATCAGTTCGTAAGAGCAGGCCACCAAAACAGCGCCTTTCGTCTCAATCAGGATCTACCAGGGTTCCATACGAATAGATCACAGTTAGTAGGTCATAGGACACGTAGAACTACTCCACATGTGAACGTTGATTAAGAACTTATTTTTAATAAAATGGAAGATATTATTGAACATAAATTGAGTCTAAAGAGTAATCCTTCGAGTGGTTACTTTCAGACATCCAATGCTAGACAACAAATGTGACCAGGAGTGAGTTCTCAACGTCAAGCAAGAGTACTGAAATAGTAATAAAGAGCTTGAAAAGTTGGGGTATTACATTCGATTGATCTCCAAAAGGTCCCACGGCTTAAGAGTTTTTATACCGAATTAAAACTCTGACAGCTGATAGTCTGAATAATGATTTGTCGCTATTATGTAAAAATTTGCACATTATATTAATTGAAGAATTTTGTATGGGCTTTTAAATGGCCAATAGCCTCGATAATAAGGCTGGATAATCTAATATTAAAGCGAAATACGAGCTACGAAACATAAATCTGGATCGAATCCTGTGATACTTAGATATGATTCCTCTACCGGAACATATTCATAATTTCTGCAGCGACAATCTTGCACGCAGATGTCAGGGAAGTATTAACTTGTCATCTGTCAATTCAAACAGTGGCACATTTACGACAATTAGTACAGCAACGTGAACATCTTAACTGGGCGAAGATGCTGTTCAGCATAATTTGCGTTAGTCACATCGTGTAATCCACAATAAATGGTTATCTTTATGAAAAAAAATCCAACTGGGTCATGGGCGCAGACATTGCTCGTCTACGCAATATGACTCACAGTTTGCAAATAATAAAGATTTGATTGATCGTGAAAATAAATAATGCTGTCGTCGATGCATTGTATTGAGAAGCTAGACGATGAGAACTGTAGCCCGTGGGCAGTTCAGATGAAAAGCGTTTAATTCATGTCGATTTATGATCTGTCGTTTGTGGACGCGTTGTAAAGTCAGAAAATTACACCGCTGCGGCAAATATCGATTTTGACACAAAAGATGAAAAAGCATTGGCAAGCATAATGTTTGCATATAGTCCACGCAAATTAACAATGTCAAAGAAGTAGACAACGTCGGCGATTAACAATTGCTAAACGGCAACTGTTGGCTACAAAAATGAACAGAACGGTGATAGCTAAACATCTTAATCACGCTTCATTGACGTAGTGGAAAAACTAACTGAGATCACGGTTACTTTAAACACAGACGTAAATTTTGTTGATTCTTTTGTTATCTTCTTTGGACAGCACATGCGAAAACTTCGTAGTGGCGATCGAGACACGCGACTCATTACCAACGGTAAACGCATTAAAAATTAAACTATAAGAGAAAGGGGAACGGCGCAAGATAGAGGATTGTGTGCATGAAGGAGAACAGAAAATGTCTCGGTATGCGACGTCAAAAGGAACATAGATAAAAATCACCGCGACAAAAGCGAAGCGGCGACAAGAAGTCGGGCTGCTGGATATGTGGCCTTCATGGTCATATTTCTTCAAATTGCAAATACAAAGATCGCAAGGAAAAATGCGAAAGTGATCAAGAGATACCGAGATCTTTTTCAGTGTTTAATACAAATTTGAACAAGAAAGTTGCAGCTAAATTGTTAAGAGTATATTATGGTCGGCTATTCGGAAACTGCAAAAGCGCAGACGTTTGTATAATGCGTCAAGAGCCTATTATGGTCGGCTAATTCTGGATCACTGCATTAAGCGTAGAGTTTGTATAATGCATTATGCGTTCTGTGCGATTTGTTCTGGAACACTGGCTCCAAACATTGTCAGATAGCAGACACACATCGGCTTGTCATCTAGACTAGGCTTCTTGGGGTGTCATATTTGGTAAAATGGCCATGTACTCTTAGCTCGATTTCGTCAAATTGCGAGGCTGTCGTTACGGCCGTCTGCCTGGATGCCTCGTCAATACCTAGATATGTACCAGCATGCTACAGGCCATCTATATCAGAGTCCTATTGGCTCGCTCTGCCACACCGTTTTGCTGGTGTGTGCGGCATATGAGCTACCTCTTAATACCATTACTTTTAAGTAATTTTTCAAACGTCTCACATAAATACTCTCGCCCATTATCGCTCCTAAGTGCTTTTAAACTCTGTTTTTCCGCATACGCCTTATATTCCTTAAATTTCGCTAAAATTTCGCCTATTGTCTTTAAAAAACAAACGGAAACTTGTTTGTACAATCACGGTCATTTGAGTTAAATTGATTTGCCTTTAACCATGTTGTATTTCATCATTTTTCTTAGACTTTGAAAATTCAAGTGGCCAAACCGACCGTGCAATTTCATCTTTTGTGAGCTATTTACATTTACAGCATCTCATTTTTTGACATTTGTTTCTATTATAATCAAATCTTGTTGCTTCTTTGCAACCAACACAACTTCTCCGTGTTTATCTTTTACCAACCCGTCTTTTGCTGTAAATTCAATTTTAAATCCTTTGTTGGTAGCTCTGAAATAAAGTTGCATTGCAGACCTTTTACGTACAATACATCAATCAGATGGACTTTACTATTTTTCCAATACAACGGTTCCACGTCCACTAGCTTCTATGTAATTTTCACCTTCGAGAGTTATGCGCTCTTTAAACTCTTTTAAGTTAATAAACTGCTCTTTGTCTTTGCATAAGTGCGCTGTGCCTCTGTCCAAACACCAGATATGTTGTGAGAGCGTTTCTCTTTTGTTCGAGTTCGAATTTGTATTAAACACTGAAAAAGATCTCTTTTTCTCTTCATCACTTTCGCATTTTTCCTTGCGATCTTTGTATTTGCAATTTGAAGAAATATGACCATGAAGGCCACATATCCAGCAGCCCGACTTCTTGTCGCCGCTTCGCTTTTGTCGCGGTGATTTTTATCTATTTCCTTTTGACGTCGCATACCGAACATTTTCTGTTCTCCTTCATGCACACAATCCTCTATCTTGCGCCGTTCCCCTTTCTCTTATAGTTTAATTTTTAATGCGTTTACCGTTGGTAATGAGTCGCGCGTCTCGATCGCCACTACGAAGTTTTCGCATGTGCTGTCCAAAGAAGATAACAAAAGAATCAACAAAATTTCGTCTGGTAAAGTAACCGTGATCTCAGTTAGTTTTTCCACTACGTCAATGAAGCTATTAAGATGTTTGCTATCACCTTCTTTCATTTTTGTAGCCAACAGTTGCCGTAGCAATGTTAATCGCCGACGTTGTCTACTTCTTTACATTGTTAATTTGCGTGGACTATATGCAACATTATGCTTGCCAATGCTTTTTCATCTTTTGTGTCAAAATCGGTATTTGCCGCAGCGGTGTAATTTTCTGACTTTACAACGCGTCCACAAACGACAGATCATAAATCGACATGAATTAAACGCTTTTCATCTGAACTGCCCACGGGCTACAGTTCTCATCGTCTAGCTTCTCAATACAATGCATCGACGACAGCATTTTTATTTTCACGATCAATCAAATCTTTATTATTTGCAAACGGAGTCAATTGCGTAGACGAGCAATGTCTGCGCCCATGACCCATTGGATTTTTTTTCATAAAGATAACCATTTATTGTGGATTACACGATGTGACTAACGAAATTATGCTGAACAGCATCTTCGCCCATTAAATGTTCACGTTGCTGTACTAATTGTCGTAAATGTGCCACTGTTTGAATTGACAGATACAATAATACTTCCCTCACATCTGCGGCAAGATTTCGCTGCAAAATTAGAATATGTTCCGGTAGAGGAATCATAATAAGTATCACAGGATTCGCCAGATTTATGTTTCGTAGCTCGTATTTCCTTTAATATTAGATTATCCGCCTTATTATCGAGGTATTGGCTTTAAAAGCCCATACAAAATTCTTCAATTAATATAATGTGCAAATTTTTACATAATAGCGACAAATCATTATTCAGACTATCAGCTGTCAGAGTTTTAATTCGGTATAAAAACTCTTAAGCCGTGGGACCTTTTGGAGATCAATCGAATGTAATACCCCAACTTTTCAAGCTCTTTATTACTATTTCAGTACTCTTGCTTGACGTTGAGAACTCACTCCTGGTCACATTTGTTGTCTAGCATTGGATGTCTGAAAGTAACCACTCGAAGGATTACTCTTTAAGCTTAAGCTTGCTAATTTATGTTCAATAATATCTTCCATTTTATTAAAAATAAGTTCTTAATCAACGTTCACATGTGGAGTAGTTCTACGTGTCCTATGACCTACTAATTGTGATCTACTCGTATGGAACCCTGGTAGATCCTGATTGAGACGAAAGGAGCGCTGTTTTGGTGGCCTGCTCTTACGAACTGATTTTTCAATCGTTCCATCTCCAGTATCCAAGTGTGGTGTGCCAATGGTTCTGGTGAAATTTATTGTAGATTCCGATACATTAGAAACTTGTTCCAAACTTTTATACTCGTTCACGAAGTGAAACTAGTATATTGGTTTTGTGCAATGTCGGTTATGCTGTCCGTCTGATCGTCTGTCCGGATGAGCGGAATATTTTTCGGCGTTATTGAAGGTAGAGACTTGAAATTTTGAATATATACTTGTACTTATCTGCTTCAGGCGAAGTGTTAAGATTTTTGTTCCACGCCCACTGGGAGGCTGGCAAATCACCTCAAATCGCAATTCGATTAAAGTTTAATATAATAATTAAAGCTAGAGTCACCAAATTTGGTATGCAGATTGCTGGGGACCTCCTTCAATAAATGCGTCCGACTGCAACGTTCATACTTGTTTGTACTGCGTGTAGACTGATTGATTCCTTGCACTAGTGCCTGCAAGTCATTTACATGAATCAGTGTCTAACAAATCTGATATTTGTGTGTTGCCTCGATATAAGTCGTTATACACTTTTTATAAAATATATGTCCACATTTCCTAACAACCACGTACTGTGATTCTAACATGTTTTGTGAACATATTGATCATATTTTATTATCATATTGAGCGTCTACAACTCATCTCGACTTGTATCACTGGCGTTGTAAAACTGTATTGCTAGCCTGACACAGTTCTAATATGTTATAATTGATTACTCAAAACAAAAAAATCTTTTTTTACCCAAATTTCTTTCTTCGGTAATGTAAAAGTAAAGGGAGGTGAACACCTGCTGCTGTAGGAAGTACTAAGTTACCAAAAGTATCACAGACTCAGAATAAATTATTAAATTGAATAATTACCATCTCAACATTTCTACAACCATTTTCGCATTCGCATTCGCAACGGACGTGTTTTTTTCTTGCGCCTCGAAATTGTCTAATTTTGAACTTAATTAATCAATCTTATATTCGCTTTTTTTTGGCCTAAAAATAGTATTGTAACAGTGTGATTCAATTGGTTCTGTGAAACTCATTGTTCAAATCTATTTAGCAATCTTATTTAATTTGCAAAATTTGTGTTCAAGTGCAACAACAAACTGCAGCGCAAGTATACTAGCTGTCTTGTGCAGTTGCATTGCCGGCTGCGAACTCTTTGCTTTTGCATTTGCTCTTGTGGAAGGAATAAATGATGTTCCACACGGTTAAATATTAAGTCTGCACAAGACGTCTTCTTTATTCACTGGCACGATCAAGACTGACTCGACGTTCGTTTTCTGCTTACCGACTAAAGTATAATTGTAACAGTGTGTGTTTATGTGTGAGCGATACATTGTTTGTACTTGTCGAGCTTTTCTCATTAGATGCTTGATTCTAACGAGAAAGAACGAGAGCATATCTTAGACTTAGGTTAGCTGTTGTTATATATATGTATGAGTTTATGTATTTGTCCTACTACAACTCGGCCATCCTGTAAACTGGATCCCCTGATCCTAGTGATTTTTTGATAATTTTTCTTACTTTATGTGTTCCTTAACATAGTGGTTTTTCAATTTAAGATTCTTAATTATTTAAATATTACAATGTTTCTTAATCTATTTCTTTTTCCCTATCCAGTGTCGCATGTTTTGAGCACTCCATATACCCCTGTAAGGATTTCGCGATATTTGGAAACTCTCAGCATCTTTTAACAAGAATCTGTCATTTCGCAGACCTTTCTCTATTACATATGGGCCTTTGTTTTTTGGAATCAATTTTCTAGCAACTCCTACTGTACTATCGAAATTTTTTACCATTACGTAATCTCCTTTTTTATATTCCTTAGTTTTTTCCTAGTTTTGTCATAATATGATTCATTGTAGTTTTGTGCTTTTAACTGGTTTTCTTTGGCTTTTTCTCTGATTTCTTTTAAGTTTATGTCACTCTCTGAATTGCTTAATTCCTCAGGTTTTTCTTTTAGCTCATCTATAACTTCACCTTTTTGTTCTACACCGAAAACCATCTTACTTGGTAACTGCTTGACGCTACGCTGTATTGTATTGTTGAGTGCATGTTCCACTTGTTCTAAGACAGAGTCCCATTGCTTTCCCCTTTCCGGTTCTGTAAGTTTGGCAATCATTGGTCCCAAATTTCTGTTTATACGCTCAACTTGTCCGTTTGCCTGTGGCGAGCCTGTTGCTATTTTTATATGCTTTATGATGAGATTTGATAAAAATTCCTCGAACTCGTTTGATGTGAAGCAACTGCCCCTGTCAGAAGTAATGCATTTTGGCCTGCTATATACTCTAAAATAATCTTTTAGTGCTTTTATAACCTCTTTAGTGTTTGTTGTCCTGGTAGGGTATAGTCTTATAAATTTGGTAAATCTGTCAATAATTAGAAATACATGCTTATTGGCCCTACCCCCGGTTACTGGTCCGTAATGATCAATGTGCAGTGATTCGAACGGTCTGTCTCCTTTGGGTATACTGTGCAAAAATCCTTCTGATTTCCCCGTTTTTGGCGAGAATGCAACGCATTTCAGGCAATTTTCAATATGGATATGGCATTTTTCTTTGATATTTGCTATCCAATAACTCTTTGAAATACTATCAATCATTTTGTCCCTCCCTATGTGTCCCAGCTCATTGTGGTATTTATGCAGTACGTGGTTTTCCATGTCTTCTGGCACGTAAAACAGCAATCTACCATCCTTGGTTTTTCTATAAATAATCCCGTTTCTCATTTCGTATAATTTATGTTCGCCGTTTTCTAATATTACTTTTAATTTTTGTATTTTCAAGTCTTTCGTCTGACAAATGATAAGGTTGTCTTCGAAACTATTCGTTTCTACTATAAGAACATTGGTGCATCTACTTAGGGCATCGACATGCTGCATCTTGCTTCCAGCCCTGTGAATTAGCTCGTAGTCATAGTTTTGTAGTTCTAACGCCCATCTGGCAATTCTAGGGTTGAGTTCGACTTTATTTAATGTTAGTGTTAATGAATTGCAATCTGTAACGATTTTAAAATGTCTCCCTTGTAAGTAGATTCGAAATCTGCGCAATGCATAAACTATCGCTAATGTTTCTAATTCGAAACTGTGGTATTTTGACTCAACCTCCGATGTTTGTTTTGAAAAATAAAAAATGGGGTGCGATTTTCCATCGTTTTTCTTTTGCATTAATACGGCTCCGAAACCCAGAGCGCTTGCATCGCAATGCAGCTCGACCTCGTCTTTATTGTCGAAGATTGCTAATACTTGTGCTTGAATGAGCTTATCCTTAAGGGTTAGAAAGCATTCTAACTCATTTGCACTGAACGCGAACTGTTTGTCTTTCCTCAGAAGGTCATACAGTGGTTTGGCTATTGATGAAAAGTCTTTGATGAATCGCCTAAAATACGAACATAAACCTAAGAAACTTTGAACAATATGGACTTTGTCTCGTATTGGGAAATTTTTAATTGCCTCTATGCCTTTGTCATCTGCTCTAATGCCTTCGCCTGTTATTAGAAATCCTAAATATTTAATTCTGTCTTGCATGAATTCACATTTGTCTAGCCGTAATTCCAATTTATTTTGAACTAATCTTTTAAAAACTTCTGTTAGGGTGACTAAATGTTCGTCTATGTCTCTGCTTGCAACCATTATGTCGTCCATGTATACAATAACTTTGTCGTCCCTAATCAAATCGGCGAAAATTTTATTTACGAATCGTTGAAACACAGCTGAGAAATTCTTTATCCCCATTGGCATTCTTAAGAATTCGTATTGGCCCAACGGGGTTACGAATGACGTATATTTTACGGAGTCCTTATCGACAAACACATGAAAATATCCATTTTTCAGATCTAACTTCGAAAACACAGTCTTATTAACCAATTTGTCTAAAAGATCGTAAATTAAAGGCAACGGATAGTTGTCTTTTATTAAAATTTTATTCAATTTACGATAGTCTATGCATAATCGTAAATCCCCAGTTTTCTTTTTTACTAACACTATGGGCGAAGCGTACTCGGAATCGCTAGGGCGTATAATGCCATTATTCAAGTATTCGTCTAACATTTTTTGCAGTTGATCTTTTTCTGTGTATGACAATCGTCTGGGTGAGCAACTAAAGGGTTTATATTTCTCTAACGATATTCTCATTTCACTTTTTATTAACGGCTCGCTTGGTTTTTCTGCATTCATATAATTTTCTTCGAATATTTTCGTAAACCGACATTTTGTTTTATAACTTATGTTTTGTCCACAGTTGTAACTTAAATGTTTGTCCTCTACTACATTAATGTAAAACATCTCTTCGTCAAAATTCTCCTTCATAATATCGTTATCATTGTTTAATAGTTGCTGTTCATTAATATTTGCATAATTTAACGGTCGTTCATCAATAACGGTTGTACAGTTTGAAAGTTGCACTTCACTAACAATTGTCTCATTTAACGATTGCTCTTCACTAACAGTTGTATCATTTACCAGTCGTTCATCAATAACAGTTGTACTACCTAACAGTTGCTTTTCACTAACAGTTGTATCATTTAACAGTCGTTCATCAATAACAGTTGTACTACCTAACAGTTGCTTTTCACTAACAGTTGTATCATTTAACAGTCGTTCCTCAATAACAGTTGTACTACCTAACAGTTGCTTTTCACTAACAGTTGCCTCATTTACTTTAACGCTGCTTTTTAACTTTTCTTGTAACATGTTAATATTATTCTCCGATTGCTCCCCGGCTGATTGTAGTTGTATAATTTCTTTTTGTGTGGGCTTTGTAAAATACGTTTGTATTGCTTTAATGTTTATATTTTTAAACGAGTTGTGCCCCGGTTCATGGCTCATTGACTCATTGGCGACGATCATTAATTCAAAATAAACTTGTATTGATCCTTTCAATATGTAACACAACGTTTTTCCAATAATAAGAAGTTGGCTTTTATTCAGCCCACAATATGATTTATGTACTAAACTTAAAGAAATTTCATTTGTTATGCATGACTTTTTTGCAAAAGAGATCGCGCTGCCAGAGTCTATGAGACATTCTGTAATAATGGATAGTTTAATGTTATTGTTAAAATGTATTTCTAAGTACCTTACATAGTTATTGTTGCTTTCGGCAACACTCTTCCTCTTTACGCATTGGGCTACGAAGTGTCCCATCTCTCCGCAAGCAAAACACGAACCTGGAGCTCTCTTTGGTTTGCGGCAGTCTTTGTCGAAATGGCCTCTGGCGTTGCAATTTCGGCATCGTTGGCCGTTGTTGGTCGCTGCTGTTGATGGAGTTGTATTAATACTACCTTCCTTCTTTTGTCCCGGGATTTCTATATTGGCAAATGCTTCTCGCATTTGCTCTGGGTTTTCAAAACGTTGCATGCGGGCCTGGTCACGTAAGGTCTGTGACGGTATTCCATCTATCATCTGTTCTAGAAGTTCGTCTTGGTCCACATTGATAGTTTGAGCCAGCATGATTTTCTCTTCAAAGTATACTGAGAATTTTTCTTCTCTTTGCCATTTACGTTGCTCAAATTTACGTCGCATGTCTGCTCTTTGAAATTCTTGCACTAAAAACCATGATCAGCTGATCGTATAGTTTGTCAATCGGCTCAAGCATGCGTGTTGAATTGAATGCACCATCTTTGTGCCCTTCCTGAGTTTCATAACGAACAACATGCGTAACGAGTTGTTGTCTAAACCATAAATTTGGGCGATGTTCTTTAATTGATTGATCCAAATGCGCGCGCAACTGCTGCCATTAAATTCTGCAGTTACTTCTTTTGCGAAAGCGAGCGCTCCAGCTGATGGACGCTGTGCTGCTTGTCCCTGTCTCTCTTCTACGTTGTTGGCAATGCTGTCTTGGTTGTCGACGTCGTCGATGTTGCCAACACTGCGAATGTTACCAACACTGAGGATGTTGCTGACGCCGTTTATGTTGCTGATGCCTGTCTCGCAGCTGCCTGGGTCGCCGCTGCCTGTGTCGCCGTTCCCTGTGTCGCCGTTCCCTGTCTCGCCGTTGCCTGTCTCGCCGACGCCCGTGTTGTTGCTGTCTCTAATGACGCTGGCGTTGGCTGTGAAGCCAACGTCGTCGATGCCGTTGAAGTTTCTGTCGCTGGCGCCGTTATTAACCGTTACTTGGTTGCGTTGAATTTCCCGCAGTGCACCGTTGTTTGCGTTCATTTCGGCTTGCAAATTTTTTATGACTTTCAGAATTTCGCCAATTTGCAAAATGTTCTGCGTTTCGGTGCATAATTGTGATGACATTCCGCCGATTTCACTATTTGGTGTCACTTGCTCACTATTTCCTGGATTTGACGTCTGCTGTTCCACTAAAGCGCCAATTGCATCTCTAGGTTGCTCTGCCTGTGCTCCGAAACCTGACCGGCTTAGCAGGTTGTTGCTGTCGATCTCATGGCCTGGTGCAATAGCACGCATTTCTGGCGGAAGACTGCTTAGTCGAGTTATTAACTCATTTTTGGTTCCCGTCGTAGGTGCTCCCACTGCAGCTAGCCAGTTCTTTAGTTGACTTACTGAGAATGTGCTTAAATTTGCTTTTTCCATTGCGTGCAGTCGAACCACTTCTGAATTTGTGGAAGGAATAAATGATGTTCCACACGGTTAAATATTAAGTCTGCACAAGACGTCTCCTTTATTCAATGGCACGATCAAGACTGACTCGACGTTCGTTTTCTGCTTACCGACTAAAGTATAATTGTAACAGTGTGTGTTTATGTGTGAGCGATACATTGTTTGTACTTGTCTAGCTTTTCTCGTTAGATGCTTGATTCTAACGAGAAAGAACGAGAGCATATCTTAGACTTAGGTTAGCTGTTGTTATATATATGTATGAGTTTATGTATTTGTCCTACTACACTCTTTGCATATTTCTATTGTTTTTATTCCGCGCTCTGAAACGGTCTTTACTCTCTCCGCGCTTACACTAATATTGTTGTTGGTGTTGGACGGTTCTTTCGTTCTTATAATTTTTGCTCTTATCCCCTTGCTTGTTTCGGTCGTCGCGCCCGCGCTATTTACATTTGTGTACTAATTTTTGTTGTATTGTTAGTAGATATCAGCATCAATTCTGTTTAACCCTAGTGTGCTTATTTTTTTCTGTACATTTTAACCTTTAACTTTTTGAGCCGTTATTTAATTATTTATTTATTTTTTTTATTTCTTTTTCTCTAATTTGTTTTCCTTTGATAATAATGTTTGTCTGCTATAACAAAGATTGCCAGGTACGTGCTAATGTTAAGATGGGTTTTGTTTGCTGCTGGCTGTGTGACAATATGTCGCACTAAAAATGCGCTTGCCTCAATGGCCGCACTATCGACCTGATTGAATCCAAATCAGGTTTAAAGTGGACTTGCAAATCCTGCAGGGAAGTTGAAAGGGTCATGATGGGATTCATGAGGCAGACTAAGAGAGGCTTTGGGGACATCTTCCGCCAGTTTAAGAAACTCTCCGACGGGTTCTCCGCTCTGGATAATGAGTTCAAGCTATGAAGCTTTTGAACGAATCTGCTAGGCGTAAAAAGCTAATTTTAGGCTGTCTATTGGCCCAAATGAACTTTCTGCTCCGACAGAATTGCCCACTACATCCGCCCCTAACTTAAAATTAATTAATTTTTCATCCCCCTCTCCCCACATCAAAGACAGAAGTGACGAAACCAACATAGTTCCCATGGATGTTGCTCCTTCTGTTCCCGAACCTTTTTCGGATTCTGTAGTTATTAGCCCTGTTGACACTGACCAGCTCTCTAGTGCTAATAAACCGACTAAATCAGATGTTCAATCCAAGGCTATAGCTCCATTAGAAGCTACTGCTGAGGTTCCAAATGTGACCCTTGCAGGTGTTCACAAAAGAAACAAATCTTTGTTTCTAGGCGTGCCCCTGACACTACATCTGACTTTAACATGGTTAAGGCCTGACATCCTAGATTCTGAAATCCTATCTAACAAGTTTTCTATCTATAGAAAAGATCGGACTTCTCGTCGTGGTGGTGGTGTACTTATTACTGTTGATACTGATTTATTTTCAGAGATAGTGATAACCAACTTTAGTATAGATATTGAATTTGTAGCCGTCAAATTGTGCATTAACAGTGTCTGACTTTTTATTACTTGTTCTTATATTCCTCCTTCTTCTGATAATTCTGTCTATTCAATGCACCTCTCTGCTATACATTCTATTACTGCTATGCTTTCCGATCCTGATTTTCTTATAGTTGTCGGCAACTTCAATATTGCAGGAACTACATGGATTCCTAGTCCTAATTCTAGCGTGATGACTTCCACGACTCAAAATGATTTTCTCAATAATATATTTGGGAAGTCATTGTGTCAAATCAATGCTATCCCAAAATTTTTGTTTTTGATCAATCTTTTTTGTCTGTTTCCCGCACTGAACCTATATGAACGGTTCTATAGCTTCGTTAATGCGAAGCGCAAATCATCAACACTACCATCAACTATGTTTTTTGAAAAAACGACTGCTGACTCAGATCAGGCTATTGCCGATTTATTTGCTACGTTTTTTCAAACAACCTATAGTTTTCAGAATTATTTATCCCATTTGCCATATCCTTATCATGTAAATGTTTCTATGCAAATTTGTAGCCTTTATTCGATGAAGAGTACTGTCCAATTTCCACTAAGTTTGCCTGTTACAGGTCATCAATTCCTTTTAAAATAACACGTCGACTTTTAAAGTTTTTACGGGCTGGTACATATAACTCATTAATTATTCATTCATTTAGTCATGTTTCTTAACAAATCCCTTTAATATCGGCCCCTGGAAAGAACATCCACTGCGATTATTCTCGTTTTTTTGTGATGTTAAATATTTAAAGATGTAGTTTTTTATATTATTTATTTTTTCATCTATATATTTCCTGTTCGTAATGTCACCTTCACTTGTTGTGTTATCAATGAGTCGTTCTAGATTATTTTTAGTTTTTTAATTTCCGTAGTTGTAAGTGTAAGCAAGCCCAGCAATTGGAGCGCATATCTCGTCCACTAAATCTAGATATGCTAGATATTTATATCGTATTCGTTCATGCTTCTCATTTGCTTAGCGTTAATGTCCGCTCACAATTTTTCAAACCTACTTATTATTGCAGTGACCGTCAACCGTCAGGTTGTATGTCCCTTGCACACACTAATAAAATGCAGCAGAGTTTATAAGTCAAAAAACCACGAAAATATGCGCACAAATTCGATTAAGCAAACGAACAAAAGGGAAGTGAAAGGTCGTTGCCTTTCTTCGAGCCTGTGGGGGCGCGTTCGCGTTTTTGTTGCCAGCGAAAACGAACGAAAACTATTGCAGTTAGAACTTTAATTGCCGAACAACATTATTTATTGCTCAAAATAGCAATAGCACACCACCGATTCACGTCGGGGTCACCAATGTTTAAAGATGTGAAGCTTTTTCAACACCTGTTTTGTTTTTTCATAAGATTTATATTTATTTTATATAGTTTTAATTATTATTAATATTAATTTGTGAGGCTGTGTGCTAAGTTGCAAATCGAACCGAATTACGAATAATAGCAGCAAAGACCCGATTTGATCTGCTGTAAGCGACAAACAACGAAATCGAACTGATGATCGAAGCGATAAGCGAAATTACAAAAGTAGTAGACAGATTTTTGAGTGATTATTGAGCCGCGCAGGGCTCGTTGCGTGCAGATAAGAAGAATGCAAAAAAATGAATGCAATTAAATATTGAGTTAAATGATGCCGCGCAAGGCAAAGGTAATGCTTATCAGTTCTCAGCTGCTGCTGCGAACACCTTTGATAAACATATTAAAAGAATTTTTATGAGGCGGCTCTTTTCTTAAACACAAGTGGCCACAGTTAAAAGTGTCAAAGCCTTGTTCTTGTGTATAATTATATTTAATGCCCTCTCCTAAATATCTAATGCGCTGGTGGCGGCAAATTCCCAAAACTATCATAATATCGACTTCCTCTCTCCGTTTTATACACGCTACCCAGTGTGCTCTACCTCCTGTTGACGAATCTAAATTAATTATGCCACACTCCTTTTTATGTACACATGTACGCCTCTGAAATGAGGAATATGCTTGCTGCATAATATCAATGTTTGAAAGTGGTTTATTGGATAGCTCGGCTAGTAGTTTTTTTGAGCAGTTGATATACCGTAACCCTTTTTGTTTGGCTTATACAGACCATTGCAATTGCTTCTATTTTTCTGTTATGTCGCTCATTCTCTTCTAGTTGTTTCCTTGCGTTTTCAGCACTGTTAATGGTTTTAACAATTGCTGAGCCACCAGATGCAAGTCCTCCTAACGCTCCAAGTGCTGTTAAGATTGGTACAAGCGGCAAGAAACCACCCACTTTTGTAACACTAATTATTCATGGAATTATTACATCTTTTTTCTGATGCCCAATTGACTTGTTTATAACTTTTTTAGCTATTTGGATTGCCGAGTGAATATCATATGGTTTTTTCTTTTTTAACACACTCGTAGAGTCTCCAACTGCATGCATAAATTTCTTTTTTGTTCACATAGTTTCGGCTTAGAGTTCTTTTTCCTATGATTGAGTCCCATGTCGAATTTTTTCTTCGGTTCCATTGTGTTAGTTACGAAATATGCTGCGGCTTTTTCCCCAACACCGCTGTCACACGCTTTAATTCGTTCCCACGCTCTTTCGTACCTGGGCCAGAAAGCTGGTAGCCTGGTATGTGTAGTTCGACTGACAGGGAGTTGATTATTTTATTTATGATACCTCCTCCGTGGTAGACGTTAATTTTATTACTAAGTGGTTTATAAAAGTGCATTACTATTTTAATAGGTCATTATTCTTCAAAGAGCTGTTAATGAGTGATGTGCTCTTGTGAAAACCCATATCTAATATGCGCATAATAAAACAGAATAAAGATATAGAAGTGAGAAGTTTCGACTTAAATAATAACAAGAACCAAACGATCAAGCACAGCAGCTTATTGCCCAATTCAATTAGAGCCCCAATTGTTGGGACTTCTAATTGTGGGAAAACAAATGTAATGATTAGTTTGTTTGAGAGTCCCAAGGGTCAAAAATTTTAGAATTTTTACTTTTATTCAAATTCGTTGCTTCTTCCTAAATACGAATAATTAAAAAACTCGTGAGCCCGATAAAGGATATGGGGTACTTTACATATTCTGAAAATGAATGTGTAATAGCTCCAGTGAAGGCCAAAAAGATACGAGTTTTGATTCATTTAAAAAAATTTGTCATTTTTGTTGGAAAGAAAGATATGGTTTTCTTTTGATTAGAATGACCCAATAATAAGCGGACGCTATAGACGAGAATTTGTTTACTTCATTCGAATTTGAAATAAAATGACCAGTTCGTTCGTTGAAGTTTCACTTACTTTTAACTTGTCAAAATGTCAACAACACTAACGTTAACTGGGAGCAGCTCAACATTGGTGGCAAACTACTTTCCACCTATTATACTACAGAGGGACTATGAATGTGCTCTTATCAATTTTCATATGTACAACTCGATTCCAAATGTGCATCACGACAATAATTTATTCCATATTGGAGAACACGTATTCGAGATTCCTGTGGGATCCTATGAGTTAAATGACATAAGTGATGTCATTTTAGATAAAATGAAGGAAATTGAGCCTAATAAATTAAATCATCCGCTTATCGAGAGCAACAACAACACACTTCAGGTCGTAATTTCAACAAAGGCACACCGAGTTTTAATAGAGAACGCACCATTGGACAATTATTTGGATTTCATAAAAGGGAGCTACAGCCAAATACCGTGCACACCTCTGATCAACCTGTTGATATATTATAAGTGAATATAATTCGTTTGGGGTGTAATATTGTGAGGGGTTCATATGCAAATGAAGTATCGAGTCAGTCATTGCATGACTTTGCTCTCAACATTCCACGAGGCTATAAAATGAGCGAGAAGCCTATCAACCTAATTTACTTGCCTGTGACCATGAGAGAGATACAGACATTCATATTACGGATTGTTAATCAAGACGGAAATTTAGTTCATTTACGTGAAACTCGCATTTTAGACCGCGGTAATGATTATTTATAATAAATATGCGTGTAATCCCCTTTTACAAAATTCTAGCATAGAAGAAACAAGGTCAGCAAGGGGGACTTGAAAACAAATTATTTTAAAATCTGGGTTTTAAAATCACAAAGCAATGAGTAATATCTTCAATGTTCGAGAGAAACCCTATTCCGATAAGAGTATCTTCAAATATTTAAGAGCAATCAATTAATCAAGAGCATTACAATCCAAAATCAGGATCTTTATGTATTACTGAGCCAGAGTTTTATTAATATTGAGGGCTCGATTTGTTTGGCTAACAACACGTCTACTAACAATTGCAAGGGGTTTTTATTTGACGAAATTCGTTATGAATTGAATGGAATGAATGCACACGATTTTTTGTAATAACAGCAACCATAAAAAAGTACATTTCAATAAATAAAAGCGAGAACCATATGCTCAGTAATTCTGGTTGATTCAAAGCACCGGTTGAAATGATTAGAAGCTAACTTCGTGATGTTGTCAAAGATATGAATGTCATCACAAAGGGAGAACAGAAAAATTTTCTTGAGAAGTTTTTAAATAAACAAGTAGACAATGTTGAAGAGTATGGCCATCAACAAATACATGAGTTGAATAACAATATTTTCCCCGATTGAGGCTCACATCTAAAAAAGGCGTATTTGCTCTGAAAAATGCTCGATTTATAATGAACTTCTATGAAAATTTTAATGATCATCGTTTTAATGCACCACATTATACCTGTTATTTTTAATGAAGAAGCAAAATAAAACCGTTTATGTCAAATTAAAAAATTTGTGCATTTTTATTTTTCATGCATTTCGAAATTTGAACATTCCATTATTACCAAAATTGTAAATAAATTATTAAGCGCGCATTGGTTTGAAAATTTTTTGTGTACTCTACAATTTGTAAGATAGCTGGGGAAGTGCGTTAAACTTTCTTCAAGGTCCAAGTCGATTATGTTTGTACTCAAATATTTGCTTAAAAATTATATCTCAGCTTCACCCCTTACAATGACTGAGGCGAAACTGTTAATGGTGTTAAAATATCGTCCAGGCTTAGATATGGATTATCTTCGTCGTACCACTCCAATCCAACAACATATTCTTTGGCTATGCAATTTGTCTTTTGAGTTACTTCGTCTAGTTCCCTTTTATTGTAGGGTGGTTTGAAGTGAAAAAAATTGGAACGACTGAGCCGCCTTGCATGAATGCCAGCTCCTTAGCAAAAAGCTGATGATCGTTTCCAAATATATATTGAAAGTCAAGCAAAATGCAGGAGTTCCTGTCTACTTGCAACATCGTGTCTCCACTCCAAGTAGCATACTAATGAGACTGAATGAGAGTCTCTGCCTTAAAAGGTGAGCGTACACTATTTTAATGTTAGTTTGATTCAGTTGTGAACCAAAATGGTTACGCAGCAGTGTAGAAAGCCACAAGTGTGGGTTTTCGACAACAAGATGTTACACACCCATGATCTGGATGCAAGAACATAAATGAAACATTGTTGGATTAGAGATGGAGCAATGGATTCAATTGTTAACATGTAAGGAATATATCCAGTTAGGGCAGGAACAGCTCAAATTCTTAATGGCAGATACAGTAGTTGATCACCCTCTACTTGACAAAGTAAAGTGTCATTTTAGGTATAGAATAACAGTTAATCAATGCATTTTAGTTTTAAATCAATATGGAAATAAATTTGAGTTTGATGGCGAACTATGGAGATCGTTAATTCGATTGGGCATATTTTTTTTACAACATTCCAATGCTGGAACTCACTTTGAAAAATCAAATAACAAGTAGATATTACGACACGAAAATATGACGGTTATCAGATTCAAATGTAAATTACAGAAACGACGAAATTTCATAAAAGATGGGAAGAGAAATAAAAAGAGCCTCGGATTACATATTATATATTATATTATTATAGAGAAATAATAAAAAAAAAGAGACTGACGTATAAGTAGGCGTCAGTATCAAAAACATTCTTCAGTCTTAAATTTGCTTTGAAGAAAATGGTTAATTTTCTAACAGAGAATGAAGGAGTAATTTTTCATGACCACCAAAATCTGATTACGGAATACAGAGAATATTTCATCAAATACGGGAAATGTAAAGTTACAACATTGCAATGCGGCGAACATTTAATGATATGCCCTGGTCATCAAGTGCGACAACAACCGGTTGTGACACCTGCGCCTGCCAATTTTATATTATCCGTAAAGAATAACTAGAACGTCTTATATCACAGTACTCTAAATTAACAAATAGAATGGTAAATAAAACTATTTAATCCTAAGTTAGAAAACTTAAACAAATTGTAAGCACAAAGAAAACACGAAATAAATTGACAAAAAAGAAAAATTGTAAATGAAAAACCTGTTGACTCTATTATTACATTGAGTTGTGAAATACAAATCATAGGCTCAAACAGGTTTGGAACGGCATAGGGAAAGGGCACGGTACACCTGTAATACAGTGCATGTACTATGCGCGCACAAAGTCATAAAACAACCAAAACAATGTAATGAAGAAAGGAGATTCCCTAGAAATCACTGAGCCCGTTATTAAAAATTGACACCTAAACCAGAAGTCATAAACATAGAATATTTATGAGAAAACAAATCCAGAAGCCCATCCATACATTACCTGCTTACATGATTACTCCTTGAGCCTTGCCATACACACACACCCACCCTTGTCAGTAGGTGTCTATAGGCGTGAAATTGACGATCGAACCTTTGTGCATCGCCCATGGGTTCCCACACCGTATAGAAAAATGGGCTGTTAACACTCTTCAGAAAAGGGAGAGTAAATTAAATATTTATAAGTCTGCGCACGTGGCTGATCGGACCCTTATCCCACACCCGACAAAGTAGCCGAACAAGCCGATACGTGCACTTGTTCTCATAGGCCCTTACACCTCTAATCCGAATATTAATGATCGAGCACCCACACCACTTCCGAAAAAGGACAGGCAATAAAATTTTACGGACACTTCCGGATGAATGCAATATTTTTCGGCTGCTATAGTGATTTGAAATTTTACATATATGTGGGATTGTGCTATTGTTGTGTGTCTAAATCCCACTGTGCACAAGAGACAATTTACGATTCTCTAGCCAACGACGAGAGATGAATAAGAAGAACAACACGATGAAGTACAACGAGCTAAGCTAAGCAACGAGGGCACAGTGCTGTACGACACGCAGAAGGAAGAAGACGATTTTTCTTGATGAAGTGAGGTTCAACGCTAGACCTGTGTGCTATGAAAGCAGCGAACAAACGATGTAAACGATATGAACTATCAACGATGTTGTCAAACTTCCTTTATTCATCACTTTAAGTTGTTAAATAAACTGCACTACATAAGTTTGTCTTTGAAATAGAGGGAGACAGAAATAATCGTAAGCGACTATACGAATTATCTGGATTCGACTGTACAGAAAATTACGAAGAGTACAATGTTAAGAACGAATACGCAGAAATTAATTTAACGCAGGCAGACCTTGTATCGATATGCAATATACTAGGTATAGTATACATACATACATTTGCATATTTTCCGCAATTTGCAGGAGGACAGTTTGCTGGCATTCAGCGAAGCAGACGAAAACGCAACAGACATTGAAAACGAAAAAGAAGACGAAGCAGACGACGCTTCATTCCAGACGGCTGTCATTCAAGCTAGAGAAACCTTGAAAAATAAGAGATCTGAAGAAAGTGACAAAAATATGTCGCGATTCTCGATTAGCTTTCGCGACGTGGAAGAAAATATTTTAAATTTCGATGGAACGAACACTATTCCAGTCGAAGTGTGGATAGAAGAATATTGGGAACAAGCAACACTCATGTATTGGAATGATTTCCACAAATTTTTGTTTGCAAAAAAAGCCTTGAAAGGAAATGCAAAACTTTTTGTATTGAGTGAGGGAGGATTGAGTACCCGGCAGTCTCTCAAACGAGAACTGTTAAATGAGCTTAGTTCAAGTGTGAGCAGTAAAGAGATTCACGACCAGCTCGCGCAAATAAAACGTGGAAACAACGAAAATGTTTTTGAATTCTTTTATAGAACGAAAACCATTGCTGCTTGATGTCAGATTGCAGATGACGCTTTTATACAATATTCTATCGACGGAATCGATGATAAAAGTGGAAATAAAACAATATTGTACGGTGCGAAAAATGTAAATCAGTTTGAACAAAAATTGAAGTGTTATAATACGATAATTGAAAAAGAAAGTCGGGTCGAAAAAGATAAAGCAAAACGCAATGATAGTAGTGTAAAAGAAAAAGAAAGAAAATTTGTCATTGTGAACAAAGATGGCAAAAAATAAGTGAAATGCTATAACTGGTGAAAAGGGCATACGTTGAATAATTGACAAAACAAAATAAAAGGACAGAAATGTTTTAAATGCAGTCAATACGGACACATTGCAAAAGGTTGTGAACAAATGGAAAAAAGGGTGCTATAATATCAAATACACGCAGTTTGCAAAACAAAGTTAATTTAACGAGAAAGGAAGTGTGTCTCTCAAATACGAAGTGTGTAGCGTTATTTGATACTGGAAGTAAATTTAATATCATTCGTGAAGATTTTTATTGTGATATTAGTAATCCGAAGCTGCAAGCTTGGATTTGGCAGTGAACGTAATGAGAATAAAATTAAACCAACTGGACATTTCAAACATTCGGTTTTGATTAACGACGAAGACTTCATATTAGATTTTATGTAGTTTCAATCAGATGTATTGATGTGAAAGTGATTATTGGTCAAGAACTATGTTTACATGCTGAAACCGTGTTTAATGTGTAATGGTTTACAAGTGCACAGACAATGAAGAATTAAATATTATGAAAACTTGCACTGACGATAATGATGACATTTACGATATAGACGATACAGCAAGTAAGTATGCTAAACGAGAAGTGTGTGAACTTATATCGAGCTATAAACCAGACAGGACAAAAACAACAAATGCAGAGATGTACATTGTAGTCAAAGATGAAACACCAATATTTTTGCAACCTCGCAGATTGGCTTTTACTGAAATGCAAATCAGTAGTAGGGAACTGTATGTTCTGTGACAGGAAGTAGCTGTCACTTTTATTACCCTGGGGTGAATAATTAGTGATTTATGACCCTACGTGTAGGTACGTGACCCTAATTAATATGTAGGTCCCCAGGTACGTGACCCCAATTTATATGTAGGTCCCCTGACCCTTTTTGTGGTGGGAGTGGGGAGGAGCGATCATTTAATGGCGCTACGTGACCCCTTTTGCGGGGGTGGGGTGAGGGAACCGATCGTTTTATGGGCGCAAGTGACCCATTTGAGGGAGAGGAATTGGGGGGAGCGATCGTTTTATGGGTACAAGTGACCCTTTTGAGGGAGGGGAGGTGGGGAGAGCGATCGTTTCATGGGCACAAGTGACCTTTTTGAGGGAGAGGAGGTGGGGGGAGCGATCGCTTTATGGGCACAAGTGACCTTTTTGAGGGAGAGGAGGTGGGGGGAGCGATCGTTTTATGGGCCTATGTGACCTTTGGTGGAGGGGGAGTTGAGGAAAGTGGCCGTTAAATTTTATTGCCTCTCCCTTTTCGGCTGTGGCGTGGGTGCCCGATCATTAAAATTCGGATTAGAGGTGTGAGGGCTTATGAGAACAAGTGCACACAGGTGCATCGACTTGTTC
>JAWNMW010000484.1:0-20908 GCA_035043565.1 Drosophila robusta | reverse complement strand
TGCACATTAGTGCACCAGTACACTTATTGAGCGCTAAATAGGGAGTATAACCTGGGAAAGTTGGCTGACTACGTTTTCAACTGAAAATTCTACCTAAGAGAATTTGGACCAAACAAACAACAAGGATTTTAATGTTGGTAATGACGACACGTTAAAGCTTTCTGTCCAGTTCGGAGTATTGGTATAAAGCCGCCTACCAGAATTACTGGTGCTCAGTCTAGTTCTGACATTCATCGGAATACGAGTTAAAATGAAAATATACCGTATAATATGATTAAAATTGTGTGAAAATATTCCTGCCGATACAATCCCGATTCGTTCTGCTACATATGTGGTATTTACATAGAAAATACCAACTCAAAATAATATTCAACGAAAGGTTGTAAAGTTTATATATTAAATACTTCGGAATTGAACCTTAAAATTGGAATGAAGATTGGAGCAAACATGCCAATAAAAATCCATTTCCTGCATTCCCACTGACTTGTTCCGTAGCTCAGCGAAGAACATGGTGAACGACTTTACCAACAATTGAAATGTATGCGCTGCATAGATGATTAACGTCGTTGTTTACAGGGATTGTGGAACATGATGGGCGAGTACGTGTGGGGTCTCATACGAGAATCTGATTTTAATACCGTACGCAAAGAGACACAATACTTAAGCCACTTTATAATATGCTTGAAAATTAAAATAACAGGTAATAACTTAAGAAACAAATTAGTAAATCGTGTTATTAATAAACATTTGTTGATATGTATAACTTCAGATTGTTTAATGACTATTTTTCTGTAGATTTGGAGTCTTATCTTGGTCAATAGCACCGAAAATCGTTAATTCTGTGAGTAGAACATCATATAATTGGTCGTTTCTGCATTCATTTTAATGAATGATATCTTATCTGATAATCCATTAATATATATAAATGTGATTATAAAGTCAAACAGCCAACATATTACTTCGGGCGGCATAAATGAGACACTAAAATTCGAATTTCGTAGAAGGTTTCGCCAAAAATCATTGATATCAACAAAAAAGTGTCTAGCTTTAAAAAGTTGTTATATCGCCGTCTCTCCATCGATTTGAATGATTAATATCTAAAGCGACGCCCAATTAATGCAGCTGTATAAGTAAGTAGGTGGCGAACGAAACATAATTTTTAAACGACTGTTCCCCGAATTTTAAGGTAAAAAAGCGTGAAAAATACCGCACAAAAATCATAATTTTCTTATTTAAAAAATATATAGTTGCAAAACCAATGACTTAAACTTAAAAGTGTGTATGACTGATTAATAGATATATTCATTATATATTCATACCAATGTTGCAATCTTTTGGTGAGGTCACGAGCAATCCACATACCAAGTTTGGTGTCTCTAGGTTTAAAATTGTGTGAATTATACACACGTTACAGTTTTGAGCTTCCAAATATATCGATTTTAGCGATTACGGAGGCGGAAGAGGGCGTGGCCGGAAAATTTCTGTAATGTTTGGGGAAACTTTTCAGTAATTTATATTCCAAATATGGAGCTATATATATATACATATATATATATATATATATATATATATCAAAAACTATCGAGCTCAAAGCCTGTGGGAGATATAGCCATTTCCGATTTCTTTAAGGCGGGGGCACTTGGGGCGAATTTTCGGAGGAGGTCACTAGCAATCTACAAATTTGGTCACTCTAACATTAATTTTGTGGGAAATATTGAACTTTAATCGAATTGCGATTTCAGGTGTATAGACATGTTATCGATTTGCTGGCCTCCCAGTGAGCGTGGCACAAAAATCTTAACACATTGTCTGAAGCAGATAACTGCAAGTATATATCGAAAATTGCAATTGTCTCTATCTTCAATAGCGCCGAAAAATATTGCGTTCATGCGGACAGACGGACAGCATGAACGACTATAAAAAGGTACAAGGTGCACAATAATGATAACTGATTACACTAGGTAACAGCCAAATTGTCATTTTGAGCAAACCTTCCTTTCCTGATACATATGGAGCCCCATATGATGAAAAACCACTTTAAAAATTTTTATGGTGATTTCTTTTTAAATTTTCAAAATCAAGCATTTTTTAGTGGTTTTTCTGAGGGGAGCTTGTATTATTTATCATTACGCGAGTATGTATATTTTATGTTCTTTTAACTTTAAAATTTGAGGAAAAATCTCAAAAAATATATATATTTTTTTTGTTTCTCATTAAATTATATAGATGGATTATTGGGCGTCGTTTAAGACATTAATTATTGCTATTGATGGAGAGACGGCTGAGATATTATTATTTCAGCAAACCTGCTTTATCTCGCGTTCATGGGTCAAATAGGTCGTTCACATGCGTTCATGTGCGCAAACTTGTGTCGGATCTGCCTGAATCGACGGAATGCTTGGCGTTACTAAGGGTGTTCGCGAACAGATGGCAGTTTTGTTTTTCTTCTTTTCGCCGAGGATGCTTCCATGTAGATGGCCTACTCTGCCTCTAACTACTGCTGGTACCTGATAAAATAGAAAAATACCTGTTGCAGATATCGGCCTGCACATAAGTGCACCAGTACTCTTATTAACCGCTAAATAGGTAGTATTTTTTTATTTTGTTTGGATGTAGATGTACTAACGAACAATACATTCGAGTGGCCCAACGATACCAAGCACGGGCTTGTTAACGCGCGGACCCAGGCAAAATGCCACCCACCTCCCGCCCAACCGATCGAGGGGCGCGCCGCATAACGTGCGGTGATGAAGATCGCGAACAAATGAACAGATGACAAAGGACTAATGTTTTAATGACAGGGACAGAACATGCATTATTTAATATAGGGAAAAGATTGTTATAACTAGCGCATAAGATGCGAAAAGGATTATAGATAGCATAGTTTGCATTATACATTCTAAGAGAAAGCGGTAAAGAATTTCTCTTATATCTGATCGGAACCGCAAAACTAATTTGGCCGATTAATTCGGAAGAATCAATTTCACCATTGTATAGTTTGTGTAAGAAGATTACACTTTGCATGGTTCTACGATTAGAAAGAGGGCGACGATTTATTAGCAATAGTCTACTACGGTAAGAAGGGAATAAGGATTCCAGTTAAGATCTCGGAGGGCAAAAAGCAGAAATTGATTATTTACGGATTCAGTTCTATCCTGGTGAACCTTGTATTGGGGACACCATATACAAGATCCATATTCAAAAATTGGACGAACAAGTGAAGTATAAAGAGTTTTAGCAATGTAGGGATCGTGAAATTCTTTCAACCAGCGCTTTATGAATCCGAGGACTCCAAACGCTCGATTAGTAGCAGTAGAAATATGGTTGTCAAACCTAAGCATGGCATCAAGAAGAATACTCAAAACATTAACGGACTCAAAAAAATGGCATACGTCTATAAAAAGACATTAATTTACACTTACTGTAATTAAGATTTAATAAATTTACTTGACACCAGGCTTGGAAACTATCAAGGTCGGATTGCAAATTTTGTCCAGCTAGAGAATTAGTAGACGACAGTCAAAGTTTTACGTTATCGGCGTACATCAGCACCCGAGTGATTTATTACAGAAGTAAGGTCATTTATAAACAAAGTAAATAATAACGGACCAAGGTGACTTCCTTGTGGTACTCCGGAATTAACATGAACAGGTTTGGACACAAGGTATTTAAAGTAAATTTTTTGCGTTCTTAAAGATAAATAGTTAGATATCCACAGAGTTGAGTTATTTGAAAATCGCAGAATATGAAGCTTATGCAGTAAATTTACTTGACACCAGGTTTGGAAACTATCAAGGTCGGATTGCAAATTTTGTCCAGCTAGAGAATTAGTAGACGACAGGCAAAGTTTTACGTCATCGGCGTACATCAGCACCGGAGAGTGATTTATTACAGAAGTAAGGTAATTTATAAACAAAGTAAATATTTAAAGTAAACTTTTTGGGTTCTTAAAGATAAATAGTTAGATATCCAAAGAATTAAGTTATTTGAAAATCGCAGAATATGAACCTTATGCAGTAAAAGCGAATGATTAACAAAGTCAAACGCCTTACTGAAGTCAGTGTAAATAACATCTGTTTGCATTTTATTTTGGAATCCCTTAACAAAAGACGTGAATTCCAATATGCTAGTGGTAGCAGATCTATTTTTCAGAAGCCCGTGCTGGTAGGGTGAAATTATAGATCTGCAAAGATGTTGTAGTTGAAAAGTTATCAACTTCTCAAACAGTTTAGGAAGAGCAGACAACTTAGATATACCTCCATAGTTCACCACATTAGACTTGTTTCCTTTTTTAAGGAGAGGAATAATAATTGATTCTTTCCAAATGTGAGGAAAAGATCTTAACTCCACGGACAAATTAAATAGTTTAAACAAAGCCTTTGAGAGACCATCAGCGCAATACCTAAGCACGCAGCATAGTACTCCATCAGGTCCCGGTAAAAATACGGGCTTGATGACCTTTAGATGATTTAGTGGTAAACTTTCTGTAATCAAAGGCCCATAAATGCAATTAGAAACATTTACATGATAAGGATATGGCAAATGAGATACATAATTCTGAGAACTATAGGTTGTTTGAAAAAATGTAGCAAAAAAATCGGCAATAACCTGATCTGAGTCAGCAGTCGTTTTTTCAAAAAAACACAGTTGATGGTAGTGTTGATGATTTGCGCTTCGCATTAACGAAGTTATAGAACCGAAGTTATAGTTCCCGCAGGAACTTTATCCTACACCTTTTTAGGTGTTGGTTATTAACGTTGATTATTAGATCGAACAATCAGATATCGAGTGTAATCCAAGAAAGAGCCAGTTTTCTTGAACTTCCCGTACATCCATGACTTTTTATTTTTTAAATTGGTTAATTCCCGTGTAAACCAAACAGGTTTGTTAGACCCAATTAAGTTAAAAACCGGGACACAGTACGGGAAACAGACAAAAAAGATTGATCCAAAACAAAAATAAGGTCAAGCATTTTTTCACAGCGAATTTGGGATAGCATTGATTTGACAAAATGATATCGCAAATAAATTATCGAGAAAATCATTTTGAGTCGTGGAACTCAACACGCTAGAATTAGGACTAGTAATCCACGTAGTTCCAGCAATATTGAAGTCGCCGAGAACTATAAGAAAATCATGATCGGAAAGCATATCAGAAACAGAATGTATAGTAGAGAAGTGCATTGAATAGACACAATTATCTGAACAATTTGCACAATTTGACGGCAACAAATTCAATATCTATACTCAAGTTGGTTATCACTATCTCTGAAAATAAATCAGTATCAACAGCAATAAAAACACCACCACCACGACGAGAATTACGATATTTTTTTCTATAGATAGAAAACTTGTTAGAAAGGATTTCAGAATCTATGATGTCAGGCCTTAACTATGTTTCAGAGAAGGCAATGACATGAAAAGGAACGGATAGGCTATTAAGATAAAGATTACTAAGTTTTGTTTTAAAGACTTCTTACATTCTGATAGCCATGTGAGAGGGAGGATGTTAGTTTTTTGTACTAACAGAGACTGCAATATGTGGGCTTAGATTTACACCAGGAGGCGGAATGGCAATCGGAGACAGATTTTTCTTTTTCGCAGTGTATTCTTTAATAATTAAGTGGTCTGGACAGCATTCCTTGCAGCAAATTTTGCTGAAATGTTCGGCCGGAACACTTATTTTAAATGAGGAAATGTCCCGAATAGATAAAAATTTGAATTTTTCCACCGTAATATTGGCTTTCAGTTTGGCCTGGACAAAGGCATTAACATCATCTGATGTAGTGTCAGGGGCAAGCCGAGAAACAAAGATTTGTTTCATTTGTGGAACACCTACAAGGAAGAGGGAAACCAACTATGTTGGTTTCGTCACTTCTGTCTTTGATGTGGGGAGAGGGGGATGAAAAATTGATTAATTGCAAGTTACTGACAAGGGTGGGTGTGTGTATGGCAAAGGTCAATGAATAATCATGTATGCAGGTAATGTATGGATGGGCTTCTGGATGTGTTCTCATAATTATTGTAGTTTTATGACTTCTGGTTTACATGTCAATTTTTAATAACAGGCTCAGTGATTTCGAGGGTGTCTCCTTTCTTCGTTACATTGTTTTGGTTGTTTTATGACTTTGACCGTGCATAGTAGACGCACTGTATTGCAGGTGCACCGGATCGTGCCCTATGCCCTATGCCCTTCCAAAACTGTTTGCCTCAATGTAATAATAGAGTCAACAGGTTTTTCATTTACAAGTTTTCTTTTTTGTCAATTTATTTCGTGTTTTCTTTGTGTTTACAATATGTTTGAATTTTCTAGCTTAGGATTAAATAGTTTTATATATCTTTCTCTTTGTTAATTTAGTGTATTGTGATATAAAACGTTCTAGTTTTTCTTTCCGTATAATATAAAAGTGTATTATTGTCGAGTCCCTTTTTATTTCTCTTCCCATCTTTTTGGAAATTTCAAACCATAAACGTGTTAAATCTATTTATTCGTCGTTTCTGTAATTTACATTTAAATCTGATAGCCGTATATCGTATTTTCGTGTCTGTGCGCATTCAGGAATAATATGATTATAATAAATGCTTGTTATTTGATTTTTCAAAAGTGTATTCCAGCATAGGAATGTTGTAAAAAAGATACCCAATCGTATAAACGATCTCCATAGTTCGACATCAAACTCAATTTTATTTCCATATTGATTTAGAACTAAAATGCATTGATTATCTGTTTTTCTATACCTAAGCTGTGTCAAGTAGGGGTGGTCAACTAATGTAACTGGCATTAAGAATTCAAACTGCTCCAACCTTAACTGGATATATTCCTTATATGTTAACAATTGAATCCATTGCTCCTTCTCTAATCTAACAAAATTTCGTTTATGTTGTTGCATCCAGATCATAGGTGTGAAACATTTTGCACAACAAAGCAACGAAAAGAAATGCCTCGAGAAAGAGCTGTATCTCCACCTGTTTATTCGGCCTCCTACTCAAATTTGGTTGGCTTTATTTTCGTATTTAATTTAATTGTCGGAACAGGAGCGCTAACTCTTCCAGGAGTATTTGCCAAGGCAGGATGGTGCCTAAGCATGTTTGTGATAATACTACTAGCTATCATAAGCTACATAGCAGTAACCTTTGTTATCGAAGCTATGGCTTGTGCGAACGCGATAAAAAAACTGGCAGAATCTGCAGCCCCTGCGCCGCAGACGCAGCTCAATGGACTCGGTTGACGGAGATGGTTTCAATGCAGATTACTACCAATTGACGCATAAATTTGAACTGGGCGAAATGGCAACAATATTTTTCAATGACTTTGGCCGAATCCTGTTCTATCATTTACCTATATGGTGACTTGAGCATATACTCTGCGGCGGTGGCCAGAAGTTTGCGTGACGTTGTGTGTGGAAATGACCATTCAAATAGTTTGGATATATCGACAACGGAATCAAACTCAATACATTTGCTCGGAGATTTTAAGAGTAATGAAAACCGAACGTGCTGGAAAGAGCATACTATATCGCGTCTAATCATGTACAGGATCATCTTATTTGGGTTTACACTTATTTTTGGACTACTCGTAGCATTTAGCATGCAAAAACAAAGTATTTGCAAATACTTACTGCTGTTTTCCGATGGATGGCATTTACATTAATGATATGTATTGCCCTGAAGATGCTCACTACCGATGGAGTCAAAGGACATCCAGTTGCCATCAACTTCTACGGCATCCCATCGTTATTTGGCGCATGTGTCTATTCGTTTATGTGCCACCATTCACTACCCAGCTTATTAGCTCCCCTCAGAAGCAAGTCAATGGTACGATTTCGTACGATTACGTTGTAATTTGTACATTTTATATTATACTAGCCATGACCGGGATTTTCATGTTTCAGCACGTAAAAGATCTTTACACTTTGAATTTTCTATCATATCGGGTTCTTAATAATGGTTTCCTATCAACAGTGTTTATTGTAGTTGATTATTTTCTTTCATTGTTTCCAGTCTTTAAATTGTCCACCAGTTATCCCCTTATCGCTATTACTCTTAAAAATAACCTTCAAACCTTGTTTCTAGACATGTCCCGATATGATTCTTATAGTACTTTCACACGTTTACTATTTCCCCTTCTTGCTATTATCCCGCCATTCTGTGTGACATTTTTTACCGAAAGTCTATCTACCCTAGTGGCATTTACAGGTAGCTACGCCGGGGTCGGGATTCAATACATTATACCCGTCTTCTTGGTTTATTTCTCGCGACTTACATGTTGTGAACTTCTCGGTAGTGGAATTATTAATCACTTCCAAAGCCCGTTTTAGTCAAACGCTTGGCTAGCACTAGTTCTAACTTGGTCCGTGGTGTCTGTGCTCTTAGTTAGCATCAATTTGTTTGAATAATTATGTACACAACCATTCAGTACGCAAGTTTCAGTATTTATGTATATTGGCTGTGAAATACACTTTAACAGAAAATCCAAATTTGTAAATTCACTCAAATGGAATCAGTGATTTGAACCTATCAGTTCACAACTTTTAACTTTAAATTGACTTATACTAAATTGTAATTTTATTTTAAAAATTTACATTTTATAAGTTGTAACGTTTCGGACAACTTAGTTTAGAACGTATATTGGGAGACAAACAGGAACAGTTTAGCAACACTTTTACCACGGGGCATTCCATTCGTAAACACCGTCATACTCAGATCCAATTCAACGTCTTGTGATCCCTCTAGGGCCTTTTTAAATATGAGATTAACTTGGTTGTTGTTCTTAATTGTGCTACAAATAAAAACAAACAGTGAATGTTCAAAAACATTTAATAATAAAAGTAAATTAGTTTGCGTATTGTATACTATTATTATAATTAGTCCATATCAACAAATCTCTAATAGTTTGTAGGATTAATATATTGTTTTTAATGATTCCCGTTCAATAAAATATAAATTAAAAAAAAAAACATGTTGTTGTCGAAAACCCACACTTTACTTTCAACTGTAGATCTGCATAATATTCAAATTCGTAAATTATTTCATGGTCTTGTGGCTTTCTACACTTCCTCGCTTGTTTTAACTGCTGCGTATCCATTTTGGTTGACATCTGAATCAAACTAAATATGAAACATGTGTATCGAGATCACATGGGCGTTGCTATGAATTTTGAATCATTTAAGAAAATTTGTCAGTTTTGTTGGAAAAAAAGATATGGTTTTCTTTTGATTAGTAAGGATGACCCAATAGAAAGCGGGCGCTATAGACGAGGATTTGCCGACTTCATTCGAATTTGAAATAAAATGACCCGTTCGTTCGTTGAAGTTTCACTTACTTTTAACGTGTCAAAATGGCAACAACACTAACGTTAACTGGGAGCAGCTCAACATTGGTGGCAAACTACTTTCCACCTATTATACTACAGAGGGACTATGAATGTGCTCCTATCGATTTTCATATGTACAACTCGATTCCAAATGTGGATCACGACAATAATTTGTTCCATATTGGAGAAAACATATACGAGACTCCTGTGGGATCCTATGAGTTAAATGACATAAGTGATGTCATTTTAGATAAAATGAAGGAAGTTGAGTCTAATAAATTTAATCATCCGCTTATCGAGAGCAACAACAACTCGCTTCAGGTCGTAATTTCAACAAAGGCACACCGCGTATATTTTAACAGAGAACGCACCATTGGACAATTATTTGGATTTCATAAAAGGGAGCTACAGCCAAATACCGTGCACACCTCTGATCAACCTGTTGATATATTAAAAGTGAATGCAATTTGCTTGGAGTGTAATATTGTGAGGGGTTCATATGTAAATGAAGGATCGAGTCATTCAATGCATGAATTTGCTCCCAACGTTCCGCCAGGCTATAAAATGAGCGAGAAGCCTATCAACCTAATTTACTTGCCTGTAAACACGAGAGAGATTCAGACATTAATATTACGGATTGTTGATCAAGACGGCAATTTAGTCAATTTACGTAAAGAAAGCGTCACAGTTCGCCTACATTTAAGACCGTTGCAATGATTATTTATAATAAATATGCAATCACATGAGTAATATCTTGAATGTTCGAGAGAAGCCCTATTCCGATGAGAGTATAATAAAAAAAGAATATCATAGTTACTCGCCATAACTTCAGTCATTTAAGAGCAACGATGAAGTTTGAATTACAATCCAAAATCAGAATCTTTATGTATTACCGAGCGAGAGTTTTATTCATATTGAGGGCTCGATATGCTTGGCTAACAACACGTCAACTAACGAGGGCATATCAAAAAACAATTTCATGGGTTATTTGTTTGATGAAATTCGTTATGAATTGAATGGAATTGAAATCGACCGAACCCGATTTGTTGGTACAACAACAACAATAAAAAACTACATTTCTATAAATAAGAGCGAGAGCCACATGCTGAGTAATTATGGTTGGTTCAATGGATCTGATAGACAGCTAGCAAACGGTGGATATTTTAATTTCTCTATTCCCCTTAAATTCTTACTTGGATTTGGAGAAGACTATAATAAAGTCTTGTTAAATTGTAAACATGAGCTTATACTACTCATGACGAAAAGTATGGACGATGTATTTCATTCAAAAATTGGTGCTAATGAGTTTAAATTGAATATTACCAACATAACGTGGAAAATACCACATGTAACACTCAGCGATGAGAAGAAATTGAGCATCTGTAGTTTGACTAAGAATAGCGGCTGACTACCAATAGCATTTCGTAGCTGGGACTGTTATCTTAATCCTTAATCGGGAGTGAATCGTTTTGCGATAATAGCCTTTACACTGAATGGAGCGTACGATGATATGAATGTTAATTTTGGGCGAGAACGTTTCGCCAGCCTGTATGACATGTACACAAATTTCCAACAGAGTTATTATATGAAAGAGTCTCGTCCATTGCTTTCACCCACAGAATTTAAAGAAAAGGCGCCGATTATTGTCATTGATCTTTTTCATCAGAATGAAACAGTTAAATCGGGGCCAATTGATGTAAGAGTTTCTATCGAGCTGGGGAAAGCAAGTCCTAGAAACACCAAAGTATATTGTTTGCTTATGCACGATCGATTAGTTGAGTATTCTCCGTTGACTGGACTAGTTCAGCGCATTGTTTAGTGCTAGCAACCAACCAAACAAACTCTAAAAATGGATCCGGAACAAGTTGCTATTGATGTTCAAGGATTTTATGGAAACAACAACAATTTTATATTGAAGGAAATAGCTGCAGTATTCAGAAATGAACGAAACCAAAACATCCATTACCTAGTACGAGCTTCATACGATTTTCTCAAATTATCTAAGAAGGCTCGAAAAACAGCGCTCTGGCTAACCAAAAATCATCATCAGCTTTGTTCGAATGATGGGAGGGCTAACTTCATTGAAGTGAGGAATTATCTTCGTGACGTTGTTTAAGATATGAATGTCATCACAAAGGGAGAACAGAAAAAAATTTCTTGAGAAGTTTTTAAATCAAAAAGTAGACAATGTTGAAGAGTATGGCTATCAACAAATACATGAGTTGAATAACAATTTTTTCCCCGACTGCGGCTCACATCTAAATAAAGGCGTATGCGCCCTGAAAAATGCTCGATTTGTAATGGACTTTTATGAAAATTTTAATGATTATCGTTTTAATGCACCACATTACACCTATTATTGTTAATGAGGAAATAAAATAAAACCGTTTTGTCAAATTAAAAAAATTTATTTATTTTTTATTTTTCGTGTATTTTGAAATTTGAACATTACATTATTACAAAAATTTTAAATAAATTATTAAGCGCACATTGGCTTGAAGATTTTTTGTGTACTCTACAATTTGGAAAATAGCTGGGGAAGTGCGCTAAACTTTCTTCAAGGTCCAAGTCGATTATGTTTGTACTCAAATATTTGCTTAAAAATTGCTTCTTAGCTTCACCCCTTACAATGACTGAGGCGAAACTGTTTAATGGTGTTAAAATATCGTCCAGGCTTAGATATGAAATATCTCCATCAGCCCACTCCAATCCATCTACATATTCTTTGGCTATGCAATTTGTCTTTTGAGATACTTCGTCTAGTTCCTTTATATTGTAGGGTGGTTTGAAGTGAAAAAAATTTGGTATGACTGAGCCACCCTGCATGAATGCCAGCTCCTTAACAAAAACCTGATTATCGTTTCCAAATACATATTGAAAGTCGAGCAAAACACAGGAGTTCCTGTCTACTTTCAACATCGTGTCTTCACACCATGTAGCATACTAATGAGATGGAATGAGAGTCTCTGACTTAAAAGGTGAGCGCACACTGTTTCAATGTTAGTTTGATTCAGATATCAACCAAAATGGTTACGCAGCAGTTAAAACAAGCGAGGAAGTGTAGAAAGCTACAAGACCATGAAGTAATTTATGGATTTGAATATTAGGCAGATCTACAGTTGAAAATAAAGTGTGGGTTTTCGAAGACAAGATGTTTCACACCCATGATCTGGATGCAACAACTTAAACGAAATTTTGTTGGATTAGAGAAGGAGCAATGGATTCAATTTTTAACATATAAGGAATATATTCAGTTAAGGTTGGAGCAGTTTGAATTCCTAATGCCAGATACATTAGTTGACCACCCCTACTTGACACAGTAAAGTGTCACTTTAGGTATAGAAAAATAGATCAATATGGAAATAAAATTGAGTTTGATGGCGAACTATGCAGATCGTTCATACGATTGGGTATCTTTTTTACAACATTCCTATGCTGGAATACACTTCTGAAAAATCAAATAACAAGCATTTATTATAATCATATTATTCCTGAATGCGCACAGACACGAAAATACGATATACGGCTATCAGATTTAAATGTAAATTACAGAAATGACGAAGAAATAGATTTAACACGTTTATGCTTTGAAATTTCTAAAAAGATGGGAAGAGAAATAAAAAGGGACTCGGACAATAATACACTTTTATATTATACGGAAAGAAAAACTAGAACGTTTTATATCACAATACACTAAATTAACAAAGAGAAAGATATATAAAACTATTTAATCCTAAGCTAGAAAATTCAAACATATTGTAAACACAAAGAAAACACGAAATAAATTGACAAAAAGAAAACTTGTAAATGAAAAACCTGTTGACTCTATTATTACATTGAGGCAAACAGGTTTGGAAGGGCATAGGGCATAGGGCACGATCCGGTGCACCTGCAATACAGTGCGTCTACTATGCACGGTCAAAGTCATAAAACAACCAAAACAATGTAACGAAGAAAGGAGACACCCTCGAAATCACTGAGCCTGTTATTAAAAATTGACACGTAAACCAGAAGTCATAAAACTACAATAATTATGAGAACACATCCAGAAGCCCATCCATACATTACCTGCATACATGATTACTCCTTGAGCCTTGCCATACACACACACACCCACCCTTGTCAGTAGGTGTCTATAGGCGTGAAATTGACGATCGGACCTTTGTGCATCGCCCTTGGGTTCCCACACCGTATAGAAAAATGGGCTGTTAACACTCTTCAGAAAAGGAAGAGTAAATTAAATATTTATAAGTCTGCGCACGTGGCTGATCGGACCCTTATCCCACACCCGAAAAAGAAGCCGAACAAGCCGATGCGTGCACTTGTGCGCACGTGATCTCAGTTGCTTTCACACCTCAAATCGGAATTTTAATGCGCGTCCCTTATCCCATCCCCGGAAAAGTAGTCGAACAAGTCGATGCGTGCATTTGCAAGCATTTGCGTGCACCTGTGTGCACTTGTTTTCATAAGCCCTCTCACCTCTAATCCGAATTTCAATGATCGGGCACCCACGCCATAGCCGAAAAGGGAGAGGCAATGAAATTTAATGGCCACTTTCCTCAACTCCCCCTCATCCAAAGGTCACATAGGCCCATAAAACGATCGCTCCCCCCACCTCCTCTACTTCAAAACGGTCACTTGTGCCCATAAAACGATCGCTCCCCCACCTCCTCTCCTTGAAAAGGGTCACTTGCGCCCATAAAACGATCGGTTCCCTCACCCCCATCCCCGCAAAAGGGGTCACGTAGCGCCATTAAATGATCGCTCCCCCCACTCCCACCACAAAAAGGGTCAGGGGACCTACATATTAATTAGGGTCACGTACCTGGGGACCTACATATTAATTAGGGTCACATACCTGCACGTAGGGTCATAAATCATTAATTATTCAACCCATGGTAATAAAAGTGACAGCTTCTTCCTGTCACAGAACATAGAGTTCCCTAGTACTTAAAATATGATTGAAAATAAAAATAACAGGTAATAACTTAAGAAACAAATAGTAAATCGTGTTAATAATAAACATTTGTTGATATGTATAACTTCAGATTGTTTTATGACTATTTTTCTGTAGATTTGGAGTCTAATCTTGGTCAATGGCACCGAAAATCGTTAATTCTGTGAGTAGAACATCATATAATTGGTCGTTTCTGCATTAATTTTAATGAATCATATCTTCATTGATAATCCATTAATATATATAAATGTGATTATAAAATCAAACAGCCAACATATTACTTCGTGGCGGCATAAATGAGACACTAAAATTCGAATTTCGTAGAAGTTTTCGCCAAAAATCATTGATATCAACAAAAAAGTGTCTAGCTTTAAAAAGTTGTTATATCGCCGTCTCTCCATCGATTTGAATGATTAATATCTAAAGCGACGCCCAATTAATGCAGCTGTATAAGTAAGTAGGTGGCGAACGAAACATAATTTTTAAACGACTGTTCCCCGAATTTTAAGGTAAAAAAGCGTGAAAAATACCGCACAAAAATCATAATTTTCTTATTTAAAAAATATATAGTTGCAAAACCAATGACTTAAACTTAAAAGTGTGTATGACTGATTAATAGATATATTCATTATATATTCATACCAATGTTGCAATCTTTTGGTGAGGTCACGAGCAATCCACATACCAAGTTTGGTGTCTCTAGGTTTAAAATTGTGTGAATTATACACACGTTACAGTTTTGAGCTTCCAAATATATCGATTTTAGCGATTACGGAGGCGGAAGGGGCGTGGCCGGAAAATTTCTGTAATGTTTGGGAAACTTTTCAGTAATTTATATTCCAAATATGGAGCTATATATATATACATATATATATATATATATATATATATATATATATATATCAAAAACTATCGAGCTCAAAGCCTGTGGGAGATATAGCCATTTCCGATTTCTTTAAGGCGGGGGCACTTGGGGCGAATTTTCGGAGGAGGTCACTAGCAATCTACAAATTTGGTCACTCTAACATTAATTTTGTGGGAAATATTGAACTTTAATCGAATTGCGATTTCAGGTGTATAGACATGTTATCGATTTGCTGGCCTCCCAGTGAGCGTGGCACAAAAATCTTAACACATTGTCTGCAGCAGATAACTGCAAGTATATATCCAAAATTTCAAGTCTCTATCTTCTATAGCGCCAAAAAATATTGCGTTCATCCGGACAGACGGACAGCATGAACGACTATAAAAAGGAACAAGGTGCACAATAATGATAACTGATTACACTAGGTAACAGCCAAATTGTTGTTTTGAGCAAACCTTCTTTTCCTGATACATATGGAGCCCCATATGACGAAAAACCACTTTAAAAAGTTTTTATGGTGATTTTTTTTTTAAATTTTCAAAATCTGGAATTTTTTTAGTAGTTTTTTAGAGGGGATCTTGTATTATTAATCATTACTCGAATATGTATTTTTTATGTTCTTTTGACTTAAAAATTCGAGGAAAAATCTCAAAAAAATCAAAAGAATCAGCCCCTAACTACTACTGGTATTTGATAGAATAGGAAACTACCTGTTGCAGGTATTGGCCTGCTCATTAGTGCACCAGTACACTTATTCAGCGCTTAATAGGGAGTATTACCTGGGAAAGTTGGTTGACTACGTTTTCAGCTGAAAGTTCTCCGGAGAGAATTGGGACCAAACAAATAACAAGGAATTTAATGTTGGTAATAACGACACGTTAAAGCTTTCTGTCCAGTTCGGAGTATTGGTATAAAGCTGCCTACCAGAATTACCGGTGCTCAGTCTAGTTCTGACATTCATCGTGAGACGAGCTAAAACGACAATATACTGTATAATATGAATAAAATTGTGCGAAAATATTGCTTCCGATACAATCCCCATTCGTTCTGCTACATATGTGGTATTTACATAGAAAATACCAACTCCTAAATATTATTTAACGAAAGGTTGTAAAGTTTATATAATAAATACGTCGGAATTGAACCCAAAAATTGGAATGAAGATCGGAGCAAACATGCCAATAAAAATCCATTTCCTGCATTCCCACTTGGAATTTTTTCCGTGCAACTTAGGGGAGCTCAGCGCAGAATATGGTGAACGATTTTGCCAACAATTGAAATGTATGCGCTGCATAGATGATTAACGTCGTTGTTAACAGGGATTGTGGAACATGATGGGCGAATATGTGTGGGGTCTCATACGAGAATCTGATTTTAATACCGTACGCCGAAAGACACGGTACTTTAGGTGATAACTTAAGAAACAAATAGTAAATCGTGTTATTTATAAATATTTGTTGATATATATAACTTCAGATTGTTTTATGACTATTTTTCTGTAGATTTGGAGTCTAATCTTGGTCAATGGCACCGAAAATCGTTAATTCTGTGAGTAGAACATCATATCATTGGTCGTTTCAGCATGAATTCTAATGAATGATATTTTAACTGATAATCCATTAATATATATATATATTTGAATTTATTGTTATATATTTATTTGAGCCTTTTACTTAATTACGTGTGAGTTAATGTTCAAAAGAATGTCAATTCAAAACGATGTTCACGAGACGAGATTCTGTCGCAGAATGTCTATTTCACAACTCGTTTCTTATTGTTGCGTCAACTGCAAAGCTACGAAAGAGAACAGAGAGCACGCTTGAATTTGTGACCACTCCGTGTTGTCTTAGCTACCAACCGTGGTTTTAGAGTTCCCACATTCGGCCATTCTGACAGGTCCTTCGACCCGAAGGAATCCCACATCTTTATGAACACTGCCATTGTTGTGGTTTTGTAAGGTCCTTCTCCAGCACCACCCTTCTCTACCTTATACCTGCCATTCTTGTTTACTTTTACTACCTTGTATGGCTCCAAGTATTTGCCCCTTAATTTCAACCCTGTACCATACTGGATACGTTTTATGGCTACCAGATCGTCTTCGGTATTGACGATCCATTTTACTGTTTGCATCGAACTCCCTTTTATTTTCTTTCTGCAACTTCTCTTCTAAGTCTTCGAATAAACTTTCCCTAATTAGCTCATTCACTTCTTAGGTACCTGGCATACACATTTCAAAACCGATAAGAATTCTAAATGGAGAAACCTTAGTACTTCTTGTTGCTGTATGATATATGATTTGTTGGATTCTCCCAATGTGCTTATACCAATTTCCGGGACTCTCATGGCTTAATTTAGAAAGCATTGGTACCACAATTTTGTGTATTCTTTCCACTTGACCATTCCCGCGAGGAACCCCAGTAGCTATCAATAAATGTACAATGTTCTGCTTCTCGCAATACTCCTTGAAAACATGAGACGTAAAGGCAGCACCTCTATCAGAAATAATCCGTACAGGATTTCCAAGCAAACTAGCCTGCTTTTCTAAGCAACAAACAACTTCATCAAGTCCTGTGGTGCGAGTCGGATATAGCCACATAAATTTCGAAAATCCATCAACGACAACTAATATGTGGTTATAACGTTTGGTCGTCAGCTCCATTGGACCTAAGTGGTTGATATGATAAGTGCACAATGGCGTATCTCCCTTATCTATCGGCGTCAGTTACCTTTCCCTTTTCCCTGTCTTTGCATTTACAATAATGCATTCTACGCAGTTTTGTACAACTCGGAGAATTTTCTCTTTCAACTTCGGGATGTAGTAACTCTTCACTACGAGATCTTGCGTTTTCTTAGCAGAAAAATGGCCTTCCCATGCGCAATCTGTATTATCTCGTTTTCGGTACGGTACAACAACAAGCTCACGATTTGGGCCTTCGAAAATAGTTTGGTTATTGATATAGAAGTCTTCATAGCCCCCTTCTTTTACGATTCTACGCACGACTTTAGTCTACTCGTCCCTCATGTACAATGCTGTCCGTCAGCACAAAACAATATACGCGACTCAGCGCATCAACATGACGCATTTCCGAACCCGAACGATGCTCAATCTTGAAATCACAGTCCCACAAATACATTGCCCATCTAGACGCCCGCAAAGGAACTTCCTTTTTCTGGATTGTCATAGTGAATGCGTTGCAATCAGTTACAATCTTGAACTTTATGCCCAGTACATACAATCTCCACTTGACCAAAGCATGTCATTGGTGCTAGGACTTCCAATTCGTATGAATTGTATTTTTCTTCGCATGTTGTAGTCTTACGGCTCATATACTGCACAGAATGAAACAAGCAATCTTCTGGGTCCTTTTAAAGCAACAGCCCTCCGAATCCGTACTTACTGGCATCCGTATGAATCTCAGTTTCTAACTTAGGGTTGTACAAATTCAAAACTGAACCACTTATTAAAGCTGTCTTTAACTGCTCGAACGCGATATGCTGTAGCTCCCTGAACTCATACTTGGCATCTTTTCTCAAGATACCGGACAACGGCTTAGCCATCACTGCATTGCCTTCAACAAATTTTCGGAAATACGATGTCAAACATAAAAATCTCTGAGTTTCTTTTTTGTCCGGAGGTATTGGAAAATTAGCAACTGCCTGCGTCTTTTCCTCACTTGGCCTTATGGTACCATTCTGTATAATATACCCCAAGAAGTTAACTTTCGTCTTTAATAGTTGACACTTCGACTAATTTATACGTAGACCATTTTTGCCTGCGACTTCTAGGACTCTATTCAGCTTGATTTTCTACATCTTTGCTGGGTATAATGAAATCTTCCATATAAACAACTGCATCTCCAGCCTAAATTAAATCACGCATAACTGCCATAATAAATCTTGTGAACACTGCTGGCGAGTTTGAGATTCCGAAAGGAACATGTAGAAACTCATATTGCCCCTTTTGTGTCACAAACGACGTATATTTCTGCGAACTGGTTTTTACTGGGACATGGAAAAATCCATTTGTCAGATCTAAAGTAGTAAAAACTGATGCGCCCTGTAACTTTTCTAAAACACACTCCATTTGCGCTATCGGAAAATTATCCCGGATCACCTTTTCATTTAGTTTTCGGTTTTCCCATTCTTCTTTGTCACTAGCACAATTGGAGACCGGCATGCTCCGACCTGCTTGCCCGAATGATTCCCTCTGTCAGCCATTCATCAACTTGTTTATCCACAATTTCTTGTTCACAAGGTGCTAACTCTAGGATGTTGATACACTGGCATATCGTCTGTTAAGATTATTTTCATTTCTATTGGAGCATTAGGATTTCTAACTGGCTTATAATTTCGAACCAACTGCCCAACTTCCGTTTTATGTGGCTTCTCCAAGTGTATTAAAACTATTTCACTAGCTCGTCCACCTTGCTCGAAATTTCACATGCACATATTCCTGAATTCCTCAATTAATTCATAGTACGAACTATTCCCTGCACTAATCGGCTTAGATTCCCTCATTTCTTCTTTATTCCGCCTTTCCGTTCTCTTTGTTTGCTCCGTACCAGCCCTAGTTACTTTCAGATCTACTATATTCAGAATAGTCCTACCCAGAATCGCATCGAACCCCATGTTTTTATCCGGAACGACGTGGCACTCAATTGGCGTCAGAATATTATCAATTTTCACTGATACTATGAAGTTTTCAAAGGTCAGAACCTGGCTTTCACCAATACCCGTCAGACATTTGGCACAACCGGTTAACTGCTCAATACCTAACTTCGAGAAAACACATCTACGCAAAAGACAAAACTCTGCTCCGGTATCAACAAGTCCTTGAAACTTCACGCTACAACAAACAATATCTCTCAACTCAAGACCAGAAGACGATATTTGCTTGCTGGCTTTAACATCAACTTATCGGATTGTACAACATTTTTAGACTTTTCGCGCTTTAATTGGTATTCGGCCTGACATTGCACAGCGCGGTGACCTGGCTGCCCGCTTTTGAAACAATTAAAATCCTTTTTAGTGCAGTCTTTCTTTATATGGGACTCATCGCCGCACTTACAGCTTTTTTCACATTTCCTGACTTCTCTTTACCCGCCCCAAAATCTTTCCATCAGTCCATAATTGTTTGTTGACGAAGATGAACCATGCGTTTTTTGATACGTTTCCATATAACTCCTTTTAACTCCTTGATTGTCTTTGCTTGATACAGTAACGACTTGTTTGATGGTACATCCGGTATACCTCCTACAAAATACTCGATCAGCCTTTCATCTTCGAGATCCATAGGCTTTGCGATTTCCATGAGAGCGTACAAAAACTCTTGCAGCGTCTCACCTTTTTTTGCTGCCGCTTATACAACCGTCTATGAATTTCAGCTGAGGAGACCTTGACGCTAAACTCAGCTGACAATGCCCTTTTCAGCGTATCCCAGCTACTAATACCCCGCTGAGTACGAATATACGACTTAGCAGCGCCCTCAAGTAACTGCTTTGCATAAACAAACACCTGCAATTTACTCCACTGCACCGTATCAGCGCATTCCTGCAGTTCACATATCCTCTGATAGTAGTAATGAACTGTATGTTCTGTGACAGGAAGTAGCTGTAACTTTTATTACCCTGGGGTGAATAATTAGTGATTTATGACCCTACGTGTAGGTACGTGACCCTAATTAATATGTAGGTCCCCAGGTACGTGACCCTAATTAATATGTAGGTCCCCTGACCCTTTTTGTGGTGGGAGTGGGGGGAGCGATCATTAAATGG